>JAJPUD010014467.1:0-40592 GCA_023553655.1 Myrmecobius fasciatus | reverse complement strand
TGAATAAATTATGGTGTATGAATGTTATGGAATATTATTGTTCTGCAAGAAACGACCAGCAGGACGATTTCAGAGAGGCCTGGAGGGACTTGCATGAACTGATGCTGAGTGAAACGAGCAGAACCAGGAGATTATTATACACAGCAACAACAATATTACATGATGATCAATTCTGATGGACATGGCTCTCTCTGCAACAAAGAATTGTCTCAAACCAGTTCCAATTAGAGAGAGGGATATGAAATATGGACCGCAACATAAATTTTCATGCTCTGTATTGAGGTTTGCTTGCAATGTGTTTCCTTTCTCTGATTTTCTTTTTTTTTTCTTGTAGATAGGGTTTTTCTTGTACAGCTTGTCAAGTACTTCAACATTATTAACATGTAGTGGACTTTCTACCATCTAGGGGAGGGGAGGCGACTGGGGCTAAAATTTGTAATGGAAAGCTTTCTAAAGATCAATGCTATGGAATTACCCATACATATGTTATACAAATAAAAAGCTTTAATTAAAAAATATTTGCAAAGAGAGTGTTCAATATTCACCCTTGCAAAACCATGTAGTCCAAATTTTTCTCACTCCCTCCCATGGGCAGCAAGTAATCCAATATGGATTAAATGTGTAATTGTTCTAAACATATTTCCTCCTTTATCATGCAAGAAAAATCAGATTAAAAGGGAAAAATGAGAAAGGAAAACAAACAAAAAAAAGGTGAAAATACTATGCTGTGATCCACATTCAGTCTTCATAGTCCTCTCTCTAGATACAAATGGCTCTTTCCATCACAAGTCTATTGGAATTGATTTGAATCACTTGAATGTTGAAAAGAGCTAAGTCCATTACAGTTGATCATCACATAATCTTGTTGCTGCTATGTACAGTGTTCTCTTGGTTCTGCTCACCTCACTTCGCAATACTATCCCAAAAGGTCAGGAACTTCAAAAAACTGAGTGGTGGGGATTGGGGGATAGGGGAAGATGTAAAGGAGATAGATTCATTAATATCAGACTTTGAACTATATTATAGGATGGGAGTAATGCTGAAGTACCAAAAAATGAATATTTTTATTATTTTAAATTAAAATTTTCTTGTATAAATAAAACATGCAGCTAAAAGCAGAAGCAATGAAGAAAAATGGTAAGAAAGTTTCGCAGATAATGTCTAAGTAGAATATCATTGACTTGGATTATTGCTGTGGTCTAACAAATGATCTGTTTGATTTGTAAAAACACAAAAAGACTTGGACTGAGGAGGGAAGAAGCTGTTCACTTCTGGAGAGGTAGATGACAGAAATAAGCATAGTACAGTCATACATATATGTGTATAAAAATATATATGTATAATACATTAATACATTTATTTTTATCAATGTATATGCATCTGCATAAATACAGATATGTATATGTGTGTATGCATGTATATATGTATATGCATATGCATATATGTGTGTATATATATGTATATGTGTATGTATGTATACACACTTACATATCTATGACTGATTATAGCCTTCTTTGGTGGAGAGGGGAGAAGAGAAAAAATAAAGTAAAATGTGCACAGCAGAGAACAAAAGAAAACTCACAAGGAAACAAAGAAAAGCTGAATTGTCTGAAAATACTGTGTAGTATTTATTATATAGATTTTCCTGAAATAGAAAGTTATTGATTTATATTGAATCCTCCCCTATGTTCTGCTGTGTATATGGCAATGTTTTTTTTCCTTATTTTGCATTTAAGTTGAATTTTAATTAAATTTTCAAAATTTAATTTTTAATTACATTTTTAAAATTAAAAAATCAACTTTCATAAGAAACCAAAGATGTCTATAGTTATATTAAAATGTTCTAAATAACTTTTTCCCCCTGAGGTAATTCGGGTTAAGTGATCTGCCCAGGGTCACACAGCTGGGACATGGTAAGTATCTGAGGCCAGATTTGAACTCAGTTCTTCCTGACTTCAGGACTGGCACTCTATCCACTGCACCATCTAGCTGTCCCTCTAAAAAACTGTTAATTAGAGAAAGGCAAATTAAGACATATCTGAGGTATCATCTCACATCTATCAAAAATGACAATTACTGGAGGAAATGAGGGGAAAATAAGTTCACTAATGTACAGCTTCTTAAACTTTTTCCATCCGTAACCCCTTTTTCACCTGAGAAATTTTTGCATAACCTCAAGCATATAGGTATATAAAATAGATATACAAATCAAACATCTATTGATAATAAACCATAATTTTGCAGCTCCCATATTTAGTTACCTGACTCCATGTGGAATTGTGACCCACACTTTAAGCTTTGTGTTCCATATCCCAAAGATTTCATTAAAAAGGGAAAAGGAACTATTAGGGCAAAAATGTTTGTAGCAACTCTTTTTGTAGTGACAATAAACTGGAAACTGAGTTGATGCCCATCAGTTTGAAAACGGCTGAATAATTTTGGTATATGAATGTTATGGAATATTATTGCTCTATAAGAAATGATCAGCAGGATGATTTCAGAGAGATCTGGAGGGACTTACATGAACTGATACTAAGTGAAGTGAGTAGAACACTAAACAGCAACAGCAAGATTATATGATGATCAATTCTGATGGAAGTAACTCTTCTCAACAGTGGAGTGATTTAACCCACCTCCAAAGATCTTGTGATGAAGAAAGCCATATGCACACAGAGAGAGGACTGTGGGGACTGAGTGTTGATCTCAAAATAGTATTTTCACCTTTATTATAATTGTTTGCTTGCATTTTATTTTCTTTTTCCTTTTTGATATTATTATTCTTGTACACTGTGATAATTGTGGAAATATGTATAAAATAATGATGCATATTTAACATATATTGGATTACTTGTCATCTAGGGGAGAAGATGAGGTGAAGGGAAGGAAAAAATTGTAACAAGATTTTGCAAATTATCTACAAGTTATTAAATTTTATCTATGCATATGTTTTCAAAATAAACAGCTTTAATTTTAAAAAGGGGGGAAAGAAGTTTTGCACTAACCAACTGCTAGTGAATAATAAATTGTGGAGCAGCTAGTTGGTGCAGTGGATAGAGCACCAGCCCTGAAGTCAGGATTGACCTGAGTTCAAATCTGACCTCAGACACAACACTTCCTAGTTTTGTGGCCCTGGGTAAGCATTTAACCCCAATTGCCTCAGCAAAAAAAAAAAATAAATAAATAATAAATTGGTCCAACCATTCTGTAGAACAGTTTGGAAGTAGTCCTGAAGGGCTATACAATTGTGAATATCTTTTGACCCCTCAATCCCAGTACTATATCTGCATCTCAACAATATCAAAGAAAAGGAAAAAAATAAGATCTATACATTCAAAAATATTTATCACAGCTTTGTGTGGTAGCAAAGAAATGGTAATCAAAGGAATGCTCATCAGTTGAAGAATAGCTAAATAAGTTGTAGCATATTATGAGGAGGATAGTTTCAGGGGAAAAAAAGAGAGATGTGGAGCTAGGTTGCGCAGTGGATAGAGCACCAGCCCTGAAGTCAGGAGGACCTGAGTTCAAATCTGGTCTCAGACACTTAACATGTCCTAGCTGTGTGACCCTGGGCAAGTCACTTAACCCCAATTGCCTCAGCAAAAAAAGAAAGAAAAAAAAGAGAGAACTGGGAGATCATTATGAACAGTAACATCAGTGTTATAATAATGAATCAACTGTGAACAATTTGGTTATTTTGATCAATACAATAATTCAAAACAATTTCAAAGGACTCAGGACAAAAAAAAATACTATCATTCTAGAGAAATAATTAATGAATTCGAAATACAAATTAATATATAATTTTCTTTATTTTTTTCTTTTTTGAAATATGCTAATATGCTAATGTTTTATATTCATATGTATAAATTGATATTGTATTTCTTTCCTTCTCAGTTAATAAGGGAATGAATGGCAAGAAAAAAACAATTTGGAACTCAAAAAAATGTAAAAGAAAGAAATGTTTAAAATACATTTTCTTTAAATTTAAATCAAGAAATGTTCTTTTGACCAAAATTTATATATATATACCTCTGTGGATCTGTAATCTTATCATTATAAGTACTTTCATTATCCATGACTTATCCATGATTTTCCATCATTCACTAAAAGAATATTACCCACCATGATGTTGAGGACTTTCCCCATGTTCCTTCATCTTTCAAAAGCATGTATAAGTTAAATCAAGGCTATGCATAAGTTAAAATTTTTATTGTTGAATAATTCTCTAGAAATATTGAAATATATATTATAATAGGAAAAGCTGCTTCAACAACTTTTTGTACCAAATTTATGATTCCATCAAAATATGGCATTTTCAGTGAAAAAGTTCCTTCTACTTATGTGATTGCAATCTATGTTGCAACTTGAAATTAAAATACAGAAATGACTGGAATACTAACATGTTAAATGTCTTAGCTAGGCTAATAACAAGCAGTGTCTCTAAGAAACAGCTCACGAATCCATGTCTTTTTGGTAGCAAACTGCGTTCTTTATTCTCTAAGTCATGGTGACTCTAACAAAATATTTTCATAAAATAGTATTTTTAATTTTGTTTCAATATTCAGCATCTATTTCTTTTTTAAGGGTCAAAGTATTTTAAAGGGGTCCAGAAAAGAGAGCCAACTGCCTCATATGAAGGTCATGTATAATGATTAAGGTAAAATATTTTTAATTTAATTCTAGTTAACAGACATGAAAAATTAATGCTCTATGAAGGTCACAAATTACTTTAATTTGTAGACACACCTGAAAACATATTGCCAAAATCATATGAAGAGGGACCAGATAAAATTGTTGAAGGGAATTATAGAGAAGATGATGATGGAGTTTGTTTTAAATGGAGATAAGTTGAGAAATGAGTTAGCATTGGTTTAGGTATTTTATTCCTCTGAATATGCCTTAAGAATAAAATTTCATTAATTCTTCCATTAAAGAAGTATTTGGTAGTGATCTATCTTTCAATTCATAATCTAATTGATACAATTACTTCAGAATGTTTTAATTTCTTTATGCATTAATTCTCAAACAAGATGTCTTTAGAGGTCTGCAGACAATGTTCATCAATCTGACCAGGCCTTTATTACTGTCAGTCATGAAAATGTTGGGGAAATTGTGTGAAAATGTGTTTACCCATGAAAGTCCATCAATTTTGTTAAATAAGTTTCATGACAACGTGCTTGCCTGGGTTTGGGATAATAAGACAATACTCGCAGGCTTTCTTAGTCACCAGTGGAATAAAGTAACTTGGCTCTGCTTTTCTTCTGCCAGATTTTTCATTATGTCAATTTGAAAGGAATATTCTTGGCTTATTTTCATGAAAATTTGGGAAGCTGTTTATATCTTAGATTTGATTATTAGCAACTTTACACAATAGTCTGATACTGAATATTAAAACTAACATTTACCCTAAAGTAGGTAGTCTTCTGAGATGATTTTTTTTCTTTGATTGATACTCTATGGTAAATGGATTTCTTCTCTTAGCATCATCAAACAATTCATGTTTGGCTACATATTCCCAATAAAGTTCCAACTGATCAGCTGTGTTTCTCACTCAGTAAAAATGCAGATTAATGCTAAAGGGTATGCCATGCCATGTTTCTCTGTTCAGAGAAAATGAAAATGTTTGGAATATTTTTGGTCTGCCGGAGAAGAGAGAGGATGTGCAAAAAAAAAAAACACCTTCAACAAGAATTTTAGATAGGGTGAATTGCAAGGACATTCAATTTCCTTAGCTTCCTAATAGTTTTGCTGTAGATGAAGAATTATTTTCTCCCACAGTCTTTAAATACTATCTATTGGTGAACATTAAATGGGAAATGGAATAATTTTGGGAAGCAACTACTGAAATTTGACCTTGAATATTTCTTCAGATTTCAGCTTTTTTATGTTGAGATCAAACTGATGATTTTATTGTGTCAATGATGATGATTTCTATTAAATCTAACAGGGATAAGCCCAGGGGATTCTCTAACAAAAAT
Organism: Myrmecobius fasciatus; assembly: GCA_023553655.1. NCBI lineage: Eukaryota > Metazoa > Chordata > Mammalia > Dasyuromorphia > Myrmecobiidae > Myrmecobius > Myrmecobius fasciatus. The sequence continues at coordinate 34,614 of JAJPUD010014467.1, read as the reverse complement.
ATACTGGTTTTTAACCAAGTTTATTATACATTTATGAAGAGTTATTGCCATTCATGTATTCACTTTAGAAACAACAAAAGCAAATGTAATGAATTCTGAAGTTCAACTATAGATATATGAATGGAAAACAACAATCACCCAGCCGCCTAAAATCTTTGCACAACCTTGGAAGAAAATCCAAATTCTTTCTGAAAAGAGGCATAAAAATTGATATATGGTCAAAATTCTTAAATGAACTTGATATAACTCCTATAGTATGCTATTCTTTTAACATAAAAAGTGAATATATGTAACACTAAAAAAAGGCTTTTATCTGGTTTTCACATTTTAAAGTTGAATAGATAACTATCTTATAAGATTTATAGACATTCTTCTACTTGAAGGTAAGTGGATGTTCTTTCCTCACGTCTTGCAACATTATGTGTATATATATATATATATATATACACACATAATACATTTATACATGTGTACACATACTTACATATTTAGATGCATTCATGTGTGTATGTATATGGACATATTCAAAATACAATAAGGTAAAAATTATACACATCCACATATGTGCCTGTGTATCTTGCAATCTATCTATATGTATAGATTTTATGCCTTATATAGAGAGATACAAACAATACCAGAATAAAATCATCAGTGGATTTAATAATAATTATTATAAATAGTAAACATTTACATAATACTTATTATTGCTAGGCATTGTGCTAATCTATGTCTATAGTTATATTAAAATGTTCTAAATAACTTTTTCCCCTGAAGCAATTTGGGTTAAGTGACTTCCCCAGGGTCACACAGCTAGGGAATGGTAAGTATTTGAGGTCAAATCTGAACTCAGGTCTTCCTGACTTCTGGGCTGGTCGTCTATCCACTGGCACCACCTAGCTGCCCCTCTAAATAACTATTAATTAGACAAAGGCAAATTAAGACATCTCTGAGCTATCATCTCACATCTATCAAAAATGACCTTATTATTCCATATTATTACTTCACTGGATTCTCATGAGAATTCTCTGAGGAAGGCATTATTATTATCTCTTTCATACTTTTTAAATATTGCTGTACCAGATTCAATCATTCAGGGTCCTTGCATATGCAAAAATGTTTGTTGCAGCCCTTTTTGTAGTATCAACAAATTGGAAACTGAGTGGATGCCCATCAATTGGAGAATGGCTGAATAAGTTATGGTATATTAATATTATAGAATATTATTGTTCTGTAAGAAATGACCAGCAGGATGATTTCAGAGAGGCCTGGAGAGACTTGCATGAACTGATGCTGAGCGAAATGAACAGAATCAAGAGAACATGGCAACAAGACTATATGATGGTCAATTCTGATGGACATGGTTCTCTTCAACAATGAGGTGATTCAAATCACTTCCTATTGTTCAGCGATGAAGAAAGTCTTATACAACCAGGGAGAGGCCAGTGGGATCTAAGTATGGACCACAACATAGCATTTTAATGCTTTCTGTTGATGTTTGCTTGCATTTTGTTTTCCTTCTTAGGTTTGTTTTTTTTTCTTTATCTTTCTAGATCCGATTTTTCTTGTGTTACAAAATAACTGTCTAGATATGCATACATATATTGGATTTATCTATCTATTTATTTATTTTAACATATTTAACATGTATTAGACTACTGTCATCTAGGAGAAGGTGGGGGAAAGGAGGGAAAAATTTGGAACAGACAGTTTTACAAAGGTCAATGCACAAAAATTGCTCATATGTCCTGTAAACAAAAAGCTTTAATAAAAAATGAAAAGAAAAAGAAAAATGAGGTCCTGGATAGAGTGATGAAGGCAAGTTAAAAAACCAGATGAGAAATGACTTTTGTTATTTTTTAGTATTTTAAATTAATATATTAAATTAACTTTAAGTAGATTAATTTGTATGATACTAAATAAATTAATTTATGTGATGTTTTCTTTTTTTATATTGATTCAGCCTACACATGAACAATTAATTGCTTCAGTAATTTATGTCTGTGCTTATTCTTTAAGAGCATTTTGTTCATGTGTATATCTTGGTTGGTAGACTGAGAAAGTTTTATTTTTTTTCATTCTTCAGTTTAAATATAAAAGCTTTAACAGAGAAAAAAGTTTCTATTTATGAGAATTCTTCCTGAGTCAATTGTGTGTGTGCAATTAGGCCATCAATATGAGCTAAAATCAGAATTAGTTAAGAAGAGAAGAAAATAATAAGACTTATGTGGCAAACAAATAAAATAATTTAACCTATAATTATTTAGATAAGTAATTAAAAATAAAAATGAAAATAAGCAATAAAAATGACTGATATCAACCATAATAATTCCATCCAGAAGTTTAACCAATATAATTAAATTGCCACAAATAAGAGACTGAAAGAAGCCTTAGTCAAAAAAAAAATGGCTTACTCGGCAGAGAGATAATATAAACTTATTTTCAAAATCTTATGAAAATTTGTATCTAAATTTTAAAAATCTAACAAAAAAGCAGAAAGAAACAATAGAAAAAAAGAAAAGAAAGTTTGGTGAAATATCCCACTAAGCAAAGTCATCCTAAGAGCATTCAGACTATCAGTCAACAAATTTTTATTTTAAGCACTTAATATATTACAGGCAAAGTGACAAGAGCAGAAACCCAAATATAAGCTGAAAAACTGTGTTCTTGAATTTAATTGAACATGGTAGAAAAAGTCTAGATTGTAATAAGAAGAATTAGGCATGACTGGCCTGAGTACTGTCTTTAAATGGAGGTTCTGAAAAAAAAAAAAAGCCATCCAATGAGAATTAAAGAATGCAGAGCCAGAGGGCTTTTTTAATGTGTAAATCCCAAAGCTAGCATGAATTTCTAAGATGAAAGTGTTAAGGGGCATAGAGAAAATGGCCAGACTTCACCCTAGAAAGAAATGAGACATGACTGGTCTGAGTGATCTTCTTAAGGGGAGTTTCTTTATTTCAAGAATTAAAATGGACAGAAGGGAAGGAAAAAAGGAAAATATTTACCAAAAAATTTTTAATGGATTCCTCTTCCAGGAATAGTGTAATTACCACATTTGAAACCCAATTACACAATTTGGATGTGCTTATTAAAGAAAGAAGTAGAAATGGTAATAAAGAAAAGAGGAAAAAAAATTAAGATAGAAAAAGAAATCAAATTAGACCTCAGACTGTAGCAATACAAATATGATAGCATTGAGTAATCATATACAAAGTTTATTTGAAGCACAGAAAGATATCAAACATAATTTTTACTAATATAAAAAATAATAGATAAAAATGCTTATTAAGCATTTACTATGTGTAAGGCATTATACTAAAATTTTCGTATACAAATATAATCAGGCAAGATAGTCGCTAACCTTAGAGAAATTCCATTCTAATGATTGAGTTCAATAAATAAAAGGCAGCTAGAATGGAAAGGTTTAGAGGTAAGTGGAGTTCTTAAAAAAGTTGTCCTGAGTAGTCCTAGACCAGTGATGTGTCATACAAGGTTTCCAGAGAGCATGAAAGGAAACGGAAAAGAAGGAGATCACTATCAATAACTGTCAACCTATATACTTACTTACCCAACCATATAATATTTTAAGAGACTTATATGTGAATCAAATGAATCCTTAATGAAGGTATAGTTATTCCTTTCTGGTCCCACTATCATAGAGAAAAGGTGCTTATATCTTCTTAGGGTCCTTTGTTTTTGTCATTGGTGGTTGCCCTCTATAGAAGGGATAAAGTCCTCTAATTTTTAAAAAAAATGTATTTTTATTTTGTTAAATATTTCTCAGTGCCACATTAAAATTTTTAGTTCCAAATTTTCTCCTTTTCTTTTGTCTTCCTTACCCCTTGAGAAGACAAGTAATATATCAAGTGTACAAGTGAAGTCAGGCAAAGCATATTTCAACACTAGCTAATTTGCAAAAGAAACCACGTTACAAAGCAAGAAAAAAAGTTTTAAAATGCTTCAATCTTCATTCAGAGTTCATCAATTCTCTCTGTTGGTGATGAATAGCATTTTCCACCATGGGTCCTTAGGATTGTCTCATGTTTTTGTCTTGATCAGAGTAATTATATTTTTCACAGTTGATCATCCTTAAAATATTGCTGTTACAGTGTACAATGATCTCCTGATTCTGCTCATTTCATTTTGCAGCAATTCATTTGTCTTCCCAAGTTTTTCTGAAACCTCCAGCTCATCATTTTTATAGCATGACCATATACTACAATTTATTTGGTCATCCCCCAACTGATGGTTCTTCCCTCAATTTCCAATTATTTGCCAACACAAAAATAGTAACATAAAGTCCTCTACTGATAAGGAATTTTCCCCTTTGAAATGAATGAAAAGATGACAAAAATTGTGATTTCTTCTTTTGAGCTGTCCCATTGCCACTTCATTAAGCTTGGTTCATCAATTTAACTCCAGAACACATGCCTAAGACACAGCTTAGCTTTCACAAGGAAGGGCAGAGGCACAAGGGCACAAAGAAAAGATTTATCTAATTAAGGGACTTCGTTTCCTGGAAGGAAGGCAATGTACATTTGTAATAATCCTGAAAATAACCACATTCTTGGTCTTAGAGATGGCAAAATATGGAAGGAACAAAAGAACAGCAGTAGTAGAGCAAAGAGAGTAGAAACTGGGCAAAAGAACAATTAAGGACTGAATCAAAATGTTTAGGAACAGACCTCTTTACAGACCTTAATAGACTGTAATATTATAAGTTAGGTAGAAAAGTGATATCAGACAAATAAAAATGGGAGCCATTAATCCATACATAAAGATCTCTGAAGGCTGCATATTGCCTTACTTTTAAAATTATAATGCATGTTTTATTATATTTCATTAAATATTTCCCAATTTTATTTTAATCTGGTTGGAAATGTACTACTACAGAATACATGGGTCACATATTTGATATGTCTGATGTACAGTATCTTGGTTTAAGAAAGTGGAGCCAACATTTTAGCTGTCCTGTGTATTTTAATTTTGTGAGGGCACATTAAGCCATGGGCACTACTTGAAATCTGAAGAATTATATAATTCCTTAGAAGCAGCAGACAAAGGAACTAGGTTTCTTGACTTTTTAAGAACTCCTTGGGTCAAGGCATTGGGATAGGGGATACCCAGAATAATTGTCTAAGGTTGAAATGCCACATAGACCTCTACAGATGTATCGCTTACAGGAGAAAAGAAGGAAATTTTATTTGATGGGAAGGAAGGAAGACATGTTTACTATGTACTAGGCATAGTCCTTAGAATTTTACAAATATCTTACTCTGATAAAGATATATACATAAATGTGTGCAAACCCATGTGTATGTATATATGCATGTATGTGTATATTACATAGCTTGTCAATTAAAATAGTCACTTCAGCCAATCCAGCAATACTAATAACTGGTATTTCCATAGTTGATTCAGATTTTGAGAGTTTTTTCCCCACGACAAGCCAGTGCATAAAGTAATATAGCTATAACTGTACCCCATTTTGTTGTCCTCAATGAAGCTACAATTTAGAGGGGTTGAGTCATTTGTCCAAGGTTGCAAAGTCAATAAATATATGGATAGGCTTTTAACCCCTATCTTCTGACTCCACAGATTGCTCTTTAGAACTCACTGTTCTTCATAGATTTTCAGTGGAAACCACATCACAGAAATATAAAATACCAGAATTAGAGGAGATCTAAGTGCTCCTTGGCTACAGAATCAACAACAAAAAAAAATAATGCACTGAGAGATGATGGGCCTATTCTGTCTATAAATAAAAATCACTTCCATCTAATGGGAAAAAGTAACAGAGATACAAATGAAATTCCTGGTCTTGGTTGCATCTATATAAATGGTTTGAGGCTATTTCCTCTAAGAGGCTGTCATTGATGATAATGTATCTTGCACCATTAGTGGCTTACATTTTACTTTACAAACTTCCTTACAAACTGGGTACATTTATAAGCATCACAGACATTTTTAACCTACCAAATTACCATGTTTTATTGACCTGAAACAGTTCATGTGGCCTTTCTACACCCTCAAATGTCTAACATATCTAGGATACATATCACACTCTGAGAATGAGGCTCATTAACTGGAATAAATTGCTATCTAAAATTCTCTAAAATGTTTTGTTGGTCTTTGCAGCAGGGATGATTTTGCTAACCATACCTTAGTATCAGACTCTCCATTTTAGAATCCATTTTAAGAACCTGATCATCTCAGTGGCCACAGTCATTGCTTCTGTGAAAACATATACCTATCCATCCTTAAGTATTAACTTCAGCTAATCTCAATTTCTAGACACCTGAGTTCGAATCAGGCTAGTGACCCTTGACAAGTCAATTGATCTGTTTGTCTCAATTAAAAAAAAAAAAAAAAAAAAAAAAAAAAAAGCTATTAATAGCACTGCTATGTACAAGTATCAAATGAGGTAACAATTACAAAAAACTTAGCAAAGTTCCTGGCACATAGTAAGAACTATATAAATGTTAATTATTATTATCTTCATTATTGTTGCATTATTATTGTCATTATTTGCTTGCAATTAATACACTAATACGATAAGAGTGTAGAGATCCACATTGATCAGCCTATTAACCAAACTGATAGCACTCATAAGTCCCAAGGCCTGACTAGAGAAAGGCATTAATGCTCTCAAGAAAAGAAGGCTATTTAAATTATACAATTTCAGTGTAACCATAACATTTTTCACATGGTCTATATGATATCTCAAAAAAGAGGGTGTTTTATAAATGTTAAAAGCTAACAGCTGGGAAGATGGCAGTGTGTCAGATCTGACATTTTGAAAAGGTTGGGTACCAGTAGGGAGCAACTGCTTTAACACAGTGTTAATAAGTTGGAGGTCACTTTCTATTATAATTCCTTGAATTCATATAGCATTCGCTTAAGTTAAATAGTGTAAGAAGTGCATTTTCAACCTATGCTACTAGTGAAGAGGTATGTATTTTACCATTAATAACTAGTTCTCCCAAGTATAAAATATACCTGTGTCTCCCTAACTCTAAAGATCTAGTATGCCATGCTACCTCTAATCTTGCATACAAGTAACTAATAAGCATACCTTAATTAAATTAAACTGAATTATTCTAATTTCTCATGAATATTTCTAATGCTGGTGCTCCTATTAGAACAATTTTTATTCTAGGTCCTTAACTCTCTAATTATCTAATTTCAAATTGGGGAAAATAATTGAACTTCTCCATATTTTCCCTTTTAACAGCTGATAGAATATCCCACTTAACCCTCATTTAAATATTATCAATCAATAACAATGTATTTAGTGCTTAATATGCAAATTAATGCTAAGGACTGAGGATAAAGAAAGAAGAAAAATCTATACCCTAATATTGTAAGGAGTTTAAATTCCAATTGAAGAGAAACTACATACAAATAAGTACATAATGTATAAAATAGATGAGGTATAATCATAAAATGGAAAGCACTCATATCTGTGATATAACCATAAAACAGAAAGCACTAATAAAACTATGAAAGTCTTCCTATTTAAGCTAACTCTTGAAAGAAGACAGAGAGTCTAAGTGATGTAGATAAGGAGAACATCTCAGGCATGTTTTAGTAACAATACAAAGGAGAGACAACATCATGTAGAAATTATCTAATATGGGTGGACCATGGTAAAGAATAATGTATATGAAAGTTGGAAGTGTGGCAAGAAGTCAGATTTTGAAGAAATTTAAATGTTAAACAAAAATATATTTTATCCTAGACATAAAATGGAAACACTGGATTTAACTAAATAAGAAATTTATATACTTAGACTTCCATTTTAGGAAAATTACATTCACAACCCTATGGAATTATTAATTATTAATGTGGGGAGAGATGTGATGAGATAAATTAGAAAACCTTTGAAATAGTAGCTAATGTAAGCAGTAATGAGAGTCTGACCTAGGATATTGACTGTGTGAGTAGAGAAAAAACATATCATGAGAGATGTTATAGAGATAGAAAAAATAAGAATTGGGATATATGGAATGATACATGAAGTGAATAAGAGTGATAAATGGCTAACGACACCAATGTTATAAACCTGTGCTATTGAATGATGGTGGTGTCCTTAGTAGTAATACGGAAGTTCAGAATAGGCATGAGTCTAGGATGAAAGATGCATTTTTTTGGAACAGTTATTATCAAAAATGCCTATGAGATAATCAGTTTGAAATGTTCAGTAGAAAGTTGTTGCTGAGGGACTATCGTTTGGGGAAAATATTCAGTCTGACTATATAGATCTAATAACTAGAAATATAAAGATGATAATTGAACCTGCATGAGCTGATATCACCAAAGGAAAGTATACATAGAGAAAAGAGATACAAAAATTTGTTGAGTATAACATGAATAAAGACATAGCAAAGGGAAAAGGGAAAAATTGGTCAGAGAGGTAGGATATTATCATATTCCTAATTCATTTGTCTATGTGTTTTAAATACTTTTAAATACACATTTTAAAAACACATATTTGTTCTGTATTCTCTATTATTATGTAAGATTACTTAGAATTATACAAATGGAAAAAATAATTTCTGGGAAGTCATTTTTCCCATGACATTTCAGATAGGCATTATACTTAATCATTTTTCTCATAAGGGTACAGAAGTCTATTTGTTAAAGTAATTTATTCAACAGCATATAACTAGTAAATAAATAAGTTGGACTTGAGTTTAGGTAGTTGGATTCCAAAACAGGGCAAAGAAATACAGATATATTTTTACATATAGGTGATAGCCACTATCATACAATGATACATAAAGTGCCAAAGAAGGCCCCTCATCTTCAAACTATCATCCCCTAGACACTAATGTGGTATTTGATATTTCTGTATATCAGATCCTTCAGGTTAAACTCCTGTTTGATATTAGCATTTTTAGAGGGATAAGAGTGTTGTCACTCTAGTTACTATCTATTAACAATTACATTTTAATTGACTGCCCAAAAACTCATCAGGGCTCTTAAGGAAGAGTAAGGGTTTGGGGTATAGAGACCAAGTATGGCATATGGGACTTTGAACAGAGTAGGTAACTCACTGCAGTGGAATTATCATGACAGTAGAACAACAGCATGAGAGTACAGTAGTATTATTAAGAAGATTTCAGAACAAAAAGAGGTACATAAGACAAATGTCATTTACTTTGTAATTTTACTAACCCTAAATATGCACTCTTCAACATTTCTAGAAATTATAAACACAAGATTCAATCCCTTAAAAGTATTAAGAGAATAGGGAATGTACAGTAAAAAAAAATGATGGATTTGGAGCAAAATTGGAATGTAAGCCCTGATTCCTCACGTGACTTTAATCATGATATTTAACAACTTTGTAAAATGAACAAAATGAACCCTAAGGGAATATTCAAGCCTAAACCAAGAAGCTATAATATAGCTTTTTTATATAGCAGAGACTGAAACTTTTTTTATACCACAGACCCTTTTGTCAGCCTGCTGAAGACTACTGACCCCTTCTCAGAATAATAATTTTAAATACATCAAATAAAATAATTAGGGGGCAACTAGAGGGCACAGTGGATAAAGTGCTAGCCCTGAATTCAGGAGCATCTGAGTTCAAATTCAACATCAGACACACTTCAGCTGTGTGTCCCTGAGCAATTAACCCAAATTGCCTCCAAAAAAGCACAAATAATCAGTACTACAAATGAAGCTAATTATATTGAGATAGCATTACTAAAATATATATATATATATATATATATACATGTATTTTTTAAAACATGTCATTTTGACATGAGCACAGTAAAATAGTAAGGATATGAGGCAAGTACAAAACATCAGCAAAAGCCTGCCTGTTTATGTTAAAGAAATTTTTCTAAAATAAATTTCCAATTATATTAATACTCAATAGAATGTCAGACTTTTTCAAAATTTGTTAGTTTTGCTGAACTGTTTTTGTCCCACTTATTTTTTATTCCTGGTTATAAAGGATAGCTCTGTGGGAGTCAAAAAAGCTATATGCCAAGAATTTTAGGTGATAGAAAAATGAAAGATTTTTATAATAGCTAATTTTTAGTCAAAGCACATAACATGAACTTGTGTTCCAATCACTTCTAGGTGATATTGATGAAATATCCAAAAAAAAGAGAAATCATCAGTTTGCAAAGGTAAGTTGAATTGTCATTTTTTATTTAATTGAGTCATTTCTTAGAGCCAGGGTTGTATACATAGCATCCACATATCCCTAGATGATCCATGGATCGATTACAGAACAACAGTGAAATTTTTAAATATTTTATTAATAGAAATTTACTATCATTCTTCCTTGGTATTTCTCTATATATTATTACATGCATTTGAAAATAGTATTGTAAAAAGAGTCCCCAGAAATTTACCAAATGGCCAGAAGAGTCCATGATAGAAAAAAAAAGTTTAAAACTCAGAAGATACACACATATAACACATATGTTCTTACATATGTTATATGTGTATTTATATATGTATGCACACACATAGTTACATATACATATATGTATATGACTTTTGTTCAAAATAAAGTTTTTATGTCACTTTTGAGGTACCCTAATATTTCAAAATAGAAAATACTTATGTTGAAATCTATGAAAATACATCAAATGTAAAAAGCAAATATTTTAAAAGATGGATATATCATTTTAAAAAGAGAAATCTGCCAAAATATTTGCTTTCTTCAAATCTAGCCAAGCAAGATGATCTAACTTATTTAAGACCTTATTTCCCTTCAATGTTACATAAATAATTATGAGAAAAGCAACAATGGAATGTGTACTTATATTAATTAAAAATAAACCAAAGACTGATCCAAGTGATTAGTGCTGCATAAGCATGAAAAATAATTTATAATTAATAGGCTTTGTCACCTAGTGTATAGCAGGAAACTAAAATAAAGTTAAATAAATGTCATCAAATGATACAGTATAAATATAAAAATACTTAGCCATATTCTCTACTCGTCAAGGAAACTTCACTCTTTTGATTGCTGACATGTGATTTCACACTAAGAAAATATTTCTGAAGGAAAGGACACCTTTCAGAGAGCAGTTCCTAAAAGGAGAAAGTTTAATATTACTAGAGATATAGTTCGATGCCTAAATTAAGTAGTGACCAATGGAAGAAGGAAATATAATATGTTTAGAATATGTAGCAGAACAGGAACATGGTATCAAAGAACCTAATATACATATATCATATGAATGAAAGAATGATAAGCCAATGAATGGTAGAATATCTATTATAGGAAGTAACAAAACTAGCTATTGTTTATAAGTCAAATCTTGTGACCACACAGAATGAATTGGAAAGAGTTCATTATAGGAAAGTGGCGTAAATGTTATAGGACTGGCTAAAAAGATTGTAGGCACCAAAAAGTTGTATTTTCAGGATTGTAAGGATAATAACAGAAAATGAATTCTCGTAACTTAAATTTAAATAAATTAAATTAAATTAAATTAAATTAACAAGAACCAATTAGGCATCTGCAGAAGTACATTCACCCTAAAATAGTAATGATGAGGTGATACTATCTCCCAAGTCTCTGCCAAGTTGGGACTAAGGGTTGCCATAGTACTTACCACAAACAATTCAACAATTGAAAGAATACGATGAGGGATGCTTTTAATATCACTTTTTTTATAAATATATAATATATTTCAATGCCATATAATTCTACTCTCCATAAAAATGTAAGACCATATTGCTGAAAGTCAATTCACATACAATTCAATTCAATTTAATAAAAAAATTGCTTATGTGGGGAAATTATACTAGGCACTAGGGAAGTAATTAGTTGATAGATTAATTAGAAAGTATTTTTCAGTACTCTGCCCACAGCACTGTTAAGTGCTTCTGACAAAAAGAATGCAGTAACACACTCCTAGCTTTTCCTTACTTTTAATAGGGGAGACAAAACAGAGAAGTCTTCATCTGAAAGTCAGATGGAAAAGTCCCATAAACTTTAGGGAGTAGCAGCAAAGCAGATGGGGTATGTATTTTTTTTTCAGGTAATTTCCACTAGGAATAATATCTGTCGCTGATATTAAATCATTTGAAAGTGCCAAAGACTTTGATACCAAAAACATTCTACACTGGATCTTCAGTTGTTTTCGCTAAAGAAGTAGTTGCCAGGCAAAATCTCCACAAATTTGGGTTTCTAGTATGATGACTCTTAATATTGACCAAGAAGCAAGACTAGTGATTGGGAGAAGGGAATGCTATCAGTAGCAGGACTCTATACCTTTTAAGTCTATTGGTAATGGTTAGTTGGCTTTGGTTGATAATGGTAAAGAATTATAAATTTACAGTAGCAAATCGATCATAAGACCATGGCTTCATAGAGGACTGTGGATATAAAAGAAACATTGTAAAGGAAGAACAAAGTCTTAGGATTAGTTAATGTTGATCAAGAATCATCCAAGATTTAGGAGTACTATATACAGAACATAAAAACATTCTGGTTACTACAAAGAAATGTCCTAAAATTGAACAAAATTGATTCTTCAAGTTTTAATACATCTTTTTTTTTCTTTTTTCTTAATTCAAAACGAAATACAAAATAAGAAAAATAAAATAATATAGAAATGGGAAAAAACAAAAGAAAACATTATCATGTCATGCAGAACATCAGGAAGGATTCACAATATGTAACAATAAATTTCCATTTCAAGAAAGCATATATGATAATATAAGAAATCATATATTCATCACTGTCCATCTTTTCTTTGTTTCCTTGCAGGTTATTCGCTTGTTCTCTACTATGCACTTTATACTTTATTTTTTTCCCTTTCACTCCCCTACATCCTCCAAGCATGTTCCATTTAAACATAGGTATGTATATGTATTCATATAAACATATATATATATATATATGTATATGTATGTATGTGTGTATATACATATATATAGGTGTATATTCCCACTAACATCTACACACACATATATCTATATACATACATATATAAACCTACATGCAAACATGCATAAACATCTAGAAACATACACATTTACACATATGTAGACATGCATCTAAAGCAATATAAATATAGCTGGCATAAAATGTAGATTTCTCTTGATTGAATCTTTAAATTTGATTTTCTCTGAGGTCAGTGATTGCCAGTCCTATGTTTTTCCCCCTAAGGAATTCTAGTCCTTATCCTTCATATTCTGTTTGTGTATATCTCTTATTTCCTATCCCTGCTTACTTTTATACTTTAATTCTACTCAATTTGTTTTGCAATTACTTAGCTTGCCCCTAGTAGATCCTGCCCTTATCTCCTCTCCTCACTCTTTCTCTCCCTCTCACTTTCATTATTCTATACACATTATCCCACTCCAGTTAATCTAAACACCCTTCTGTGCCCTACTTTATCATATTACCCTTTCCCTAACTCTTTATCCTTTTTCATTAATTTACACACCTTGTTCCACTGCTTTAATCTACTTACCTTTCTATACCATCCTTATCATATTCTTCCCCTCACTATTTCTTTATAGACTTTGGAGGGTGCTACACCCTCTATGATATGTACGCACATATGTATGTATATATTGTTCCCTATTTAACCCATTTCCAAACATGAGTAGGTTTTCAGAACTATCAGCCTTCCTCCTCCCTTTAATGCCTCTGTGTCAGTTCTTTCTCTATATTTCATTCATATTTTAAGATCATAATAACTATTTTTACATTTTTCTAGATAGGTTTGTTTTTTAGGTTCAAATCATACTCAACTCTGCCCCAATCTTTCTTTTGAGTTACCCAATTATGTATGTTAATTGTAAACACATGGTATTTATTTCCATGTAAAAAACATAAACAATTTGTCCTTGTTGAGTCTCTTGAAATTAATCTTGGACATCTCTTATATATTAAATTTTGAATTGAGGTCTGGTTTGGTTGAGACAAAGTGCTGAAAGTCTGTGAGTTCATTAAATGTCTTTTTAAAATTCAATATTATAGTTATTTTTGCTGAATATAGTTTTGGCCTCAGGCCTAGTTCTTTTAATTGTTCATATATATTATTCCAGAACCTAAGGACTTTTATTGTAGCTGCTGATAAATCTTGTACAATTGTAATTGTAGCTCCAGTATATTTGAATTTTTTGTAGGTTGTTTATTTGTTTCTTGTCAAATTTTCACTTTGATCTAAAGGTTTCAAATTTAGCAATAATATTCCTATATGTTTTACTTGGAGGATCTCAGTGAACTTTTTTTTTATTTCTCCTTCCCCTTCTTTCTATGACTCCAGGACATTTTTTTCAATACTTCTTGCATTATTATGCCAAGGTACTGTTTTTGATCACAGATTTCAAGTAGTTCCGTTATTCTTATATTTTCTCTTCTTGATTTGTTCTGTCACCAATATAACAAAAATACATATTCCATACCATATCAAACTAACAACAAATTCCTAGATAGAGCTAAGAAAAATAATAATAAAATTCATCCAGAACAAATTGTCAAAATATCAACAGAATAAATGGTAGTTCATCATTGTCAGAGGCCCAAAATGTTATAGTCTGTGGCTGACCAGACCAATACAAGCATGGAATGCTCTACTATAGGTCAAGTACAAATAGTTTATGTGAACATTTGGGATGGATTCTCTAAATTTGTTCGTCTTGTGTTTCTTTTGAGCTATTTCAATTCTGCTTTATTCATAGAGAAAAGCATCTGTTTTGAGACAGACATTCCACACTGGGCAATCCTGTGCCAATGTCATGGAACCAATTCCAAAAATCTTCAGAGAAACTTTGAGAATGTCCTTGTGTCACTTTTCTCACCACCACGCGAGTTCTTGCCTTGGGTAAATTCTCTGTAAAATAGTCTTTTATGCAAGTGCATATTTGGCCTTTAAATAATGTGATGGGTCCATCAGTGTTGCACTCTCTGTAGAAGAGTTTGAATTCTTGGCAGTTTAATTTGAGAAAGGATATCTATCTGGTAGCTTATTCTGCCAGGTGATCTTCAGAATCTTACTAAGGCAAATGGAAACAATTTTATTTCCTGTCATGCTGGTAGACAATCCATGTTTCACAGGCATACAACAATGAGGTTAGTATAACAGCTTTTCAGACCTTCAGTTTGGTAAACCGTCTAATACTTCTTCTTTCTCATATTTTCCTTCAGTCTCCAAATACTGAGCCAGCTCTGGAAAGGTGGATGTGAACCTCATTACCAATATCTATATCTCTGGAAAATATATTGCCAAGGCAAGTGAACTTAACCATAGTATTCAAAATTTCTCGATTTGCTGTAACCAGTGGTTGCATGTATATATGGAAGGTGTGATGTTGTCTGGCAGAGCACTTATGCTTTCTTGGTGTTAATTATTTGGCCAAAATTAGCATAAGCAATAGCGAATCAGTCCATACTTTGTTACATCTCAGCTTCATGAGCTGCACTGAGTGCAGAATCATCTGAGAACAAAAAATCATGTACCAACTCTCCCTCCACTTTAATCTTGACTTGAAGCCTTTTCATCTTAAATACATTATCATTAGCGTGGTAACTGACCTTGATACTGTTTCTGTTCTTTTTAAAGGCATCTGATAATATAACAGAAAAAACATGCTAAAAAGCATGGAAGAAAGCATACAGCCTTGTTTTACTTCACTGGTGCTAGGGAAACAATGAGAGCATCATCCCTAATTCAGAAGCCAGGCAAACATTATGAAATTGACACACAATTTTATGAACTCCAGGAAACCAGAATTTGACATAATTTTCCATTAGCCTTAATGGCTGAAAACATCAAAGGTCTTGATCAAATATATATATATATATATATATATATGTGTGTGTGTGTGTGTGTGTGTGTGTGTGTGTGTGTGTGTATGTGTGTGTGTGTGTGTGTGTGTGTGTATTGTAAACAAAACTCTGTTCTGCTCATGGCGTATCTCCTGAAGTTGTTGGACAGAAAAAAACATATTGACCATTCTGAGACATTTTTGAAGATGCACTTACTTCAAGTACAATGACTATTTTCCAGATAAATGATCAGACTATTAAGGAGGACTCAGGAAAGAATCTTGCCAGCAATAAGAGAGACAGAGACAGAGAGAGAGAGAGAGAGAGAGAGAGAGAGAGAGAGAGAGAGAGAGAGAGAGAGAGAGAAACCCTCTTTGATTGTTGACAGGACAATGAATTTTCTTTACCTTTACAATGGTAACATCCTTGAACTCCTAAGGGATTACCTTCTCTTGCCATATAACTCAGAAAATTTCAGTCAGTTTATATATAAACAATAAATACTTCAATCTTGTAAATCTCAGCAGCAATAGAATCAGCACCACAAGAATATATATAATATATATAATAATAACATCCAGACTTCTTATTTAATTGGAAATTTGGCTACAGAGATTAAGTTCATACCACGGCATATGGACAATGACTTCAGCATTGGTTGATGAAGATCTAATGAATACAGCCCACCTCTCCAGAATAATTTCTTTACCACTATTTAATGTGATTCCATCAGCATTGAGTAGTTGAGATAAACTTATGTCTTTCACCCTTAAATAGACTTCAGGAAATCATAAAAGCATTTTGGATTGTTATTGTAAAACTGAATTTCATCTGCCTTCTTGCTGAAACAAGAATTCTGTATTTCTCTAATTTTCACTTATACTTTATTATTGATGGAGATAAATTCTGCCTTCTTAAAACATATAAACTATCATTTTGATAAACCCTGTGGAGTTCTCTTTTTTTCATGTAGCACCTTCTAAATTTCCCCTTCACTTTTGTCAAAACAGTTTTGATCTTTGCAAATGTTCTGACCTAGATGAGTACTGTTCTGGATACCAAATCTCTGAAGCCTGCCCACTCCTTTTCTGCTCTGCTATGCCAACTATAAATTGGCTTAACTTTCTCTCCAAATTAACAACACAATGTTCCTACTCAGTAAAGTCCTCTAATCAGTTGACATTAAGTCTTCTGGTACTTATCTTCCCTTGGGGCCACTACTTTTGTTGAATGTGAATATTTAGTTTGCAGAGGAAAAGTACCATGAGCAGTCTAGCACTTTGCACAATGTATTGCCTCATATCCTATCTGTCTCTTCTCCTTTAAATCTCCTTAAATATTTGTTGTGAGGGTGCATCTACAATGTTTTATTGAATTTAAGGAAATGAAAAACAGTATTAGTTATGAAGTCATGAGAGGCACAAGTCTTCAGGACTAAGTGACCATTGCTGCTGTTGTTTCCAACTACATTACTTCCAAAGACTCCTTTACATGTCTAATACTTTGTGACTACTTTAGTGTTAAAGTTACCCAGAATATAAACTTCACTTTTGGGCCACTGATGATGAGGGCCTCCACGTTTTCATAACATTTTTCTTTGATCACATCAGGGTTCATCTTGGTGGGAGCAGAAAGACTGATGATGGTGGCATGGTATTCCTTCAAGTGGCAATCACATTGTCATGGTATTTCACTCCTTTGGGTAGGCATACATTGTATTGTGTTGTAAAACCTACACCAGATTAACAGAGTTCTACTTCATTATGGTCATTCTAGTAAAAACATGTATCCCGACCCAAAGGCTTTATTTGCCAGCCTTTTTTCACTCAGGATTGTTATTTAGATGTGATACTTGCTGAGATCTTTCACAACAAAAGCTATTCATCTTTTAGGTCTATTGAATTTTGTGTTGTCTGTAAGTTTGCACCTGTCCAATGCACTAATGATAAGTGGAATTATCTTTTCCGGAAATTTTTGTATATTCTCTCTGTGTATGTATGTGTGTGTGTTTTGACCACAGGATGGGATCCCCACCCACTGTGGTAAATAGGCCAGGGTCCTAAGGAGACAATTTTTAGCGCACTTTTTCTAATCCCTTCCTCAGACCAACTGTGGTCCTTAAAAATATGCTCAGACACCCAGAGCACTGCCAAATTCTGGGCTACTTTCAATAAGAAGTTGATCTATGGCCTGGGCTACAGCATTCAGTATATCCCATACCTTGTGCTCCATCACTTGTCGCTGATTTAGACATTACAAATGATATCATAAGCAAATTAGAGTATCATCAAGACTTTTACCCTTAGAAAAAGGAGTAGCATTCATATTTGCTTATATTTCTCAAGCAATTTTTTTCTTATAATTCCAACAGCATCAAGTTCAATTATACTCTATCTTCTAAGCCAAATATAAAGAATATGTGGAGGAAAAATTTCTTTTTCATCACTTGCCTTGTTCATTCATTCTTTTATATCTCACACTGTCACAGAGTATACTTAGGATTATCCTTCTTGTACACCCATTTAATGATACAGGAAAATGATTCCATGTGGGTCATGAAAGTATTTTAGCCACCAAGTTAATATGATGATTACTCTTTTGACTATTGAGATAATCAAAGGCCAGAAATATCTATTTCTATCATTAATGCCCAAATACACACTACCATCAGTTAAGATTTTCATCTAAACTTCATTCTGTTCTCCAAATAAGAACATACCCCATGTGTGTGATATATGGATAAATAGATCCCTCCTTATGTTAAAATAATAAAATGTGGTTTCCAAAGCCAATGGTCTAATAAAGATAAGAATGAAATACTACCACACTGGGTAAGAATACGGCAAGCTCTATATTGATAAAACATCATCAACAAAAAACATTTTACAACACATTAAATGTAAACTTAGTACTTTCATAAAATGATTGAATTTCCAATTTCATTTAAAATGACCATTTAAATCAATAACCTATTACTTGGGGGATATCCCAATTCACAAATATGTGGCATAGTAATTAAAAGCTTTGTTGTCAACAAGATGAAGGTTAATTGTAAAAACTTCCAGAAGGTCAGCTTTAACTGGATAATATTCAAAATGAAATGAGTCCAGTGTAATGGAATGTTCAGGCACCAACAATAAATATTTCAAAAAATCAGTCTGGCATTGAACTGAAAATTACTGTGAGTTTTTCTTTTTATTTCCCTTCAAATGACATGAACAGATATTAAAATAGAATTTGGATACTGTTTTTCCTCATCAAAAAGTTCATTTATCAATCAAGAATGTCAATCACATTTATAGTATTGTTACATATGTTATTTTTATATAACATAAGTTATCAATATGGTTGATAATGGATAATGGTTTATAATGTGGTGCCTTTGCTTAGGTAAATTTAGGTCATAGAATACTATGGAATTTTTCACTTTGAATAGTTAATGCTATTTATCATAAAGTAATTTTGAGTTCTATTATGAATACTAGGAATTGAAAAAAATCAGTGAATTTAATCACAAAATTATTACTTTTTGACCTTTTATCTCTTGTTTGTATGCATTTATTAACTATATATAGCTAGATTGATCTTCTATAAGTGGCACATGGAACATAAAGACAAAAGGGCCAAAGAGCTACAGTTTTTTGTTTGTTTGTTTGATTTGATTTTGTTTTAAATGAAGTATATTACTTGGAGGAAAATGAAGTATACAAATAACTAGCAAGTTGTGAACTGGGTCAAGTGGGATAAAATGTACTTTGGGTTAAGGATCTAAAAAGACTAATTTAATTAATAAGACATGAAAAAACTCAAGACAACTGGGCCTTTTAAGGGTTTCTAAGAAAACAATTACTATTTATGTCCTTCTAAGTCATCATAATGTAAGCAATGACCCATCCTGATTTGGATTGGGACTGATTGTTGACATAGTCAAATAGTTCCATTTGAACAAAATAGCCTTTGTTAAAACCTGTTTTTAAGAGCTATATTTTAAGAAGTCCTGAATGAAAACTGCACAGAACAAAATTTAAAGTAAGTGGTTCTAGTTTTTTTGGAGGGGAAATCATATTTTATATCCTTCTGAGTATATATGTCATTCTCTCTTTGAGCCAGCTCTATTGAATAAGATTCAAATATTGCTCAACCCTCCTCCCATTTTTCTCCTCCGTTGTTCTTCCTTTTTTACTTCTTTAATATAAGATAATTTCCCCTTTTCTTCCTCTTCCTTCTCCCTTCTCTGAGATTATCCTTTTTTTCTCAGCTCTTCACTGATTTTTTTAAGTCATTCCATCATTGTCAACTCACACCCATGCCCTCTGTTTATAAACAGTTTGGCACTTTATAAACTTTAAGATTTCTTTTTCCTGTTTACCTTTTTCTATTTCTATTAAGTCTTGTATTTGAAAGTCACATGCACTCATGACAGTGAAAAAGTATGAAGTTGTTTCTAAGTATCTCTATAAAACCAGTTTTCACTTCATATGTGTGTGTGTGTATAATTTAAAGTTATTTCTAATAATGTGTGTATGACTACTTACTTGCATACTTTCCTTATTTGAAGAGGGTAACTACCTGAAGCAACTAAACTCTGCCCAGAGTTTAGCACAGTGCAGGACAAATAATAAGTATTTAACAAATGCTTGTAAATTGAAATATTTATTGATTAATCAGACAAAATAATACAAGGGTCTGGTATGATCTTGACTGCTCTATTTTCAAATGATAATTTATACGAATAGGGAAGAAAGGTATTGTTCTCATGGTGGTATAATGTTACAAAGAAAAATGAGTTCCATTCTTTTCCTGCCTGCCACCCAAGAATGATTATTTTAACATGCACAGACAAAATTTTTTTCCTATTTTTCATGGTTTGAAAAAGAGGTATCAAACTCAGAAATGTGGCCAGCAAAACTCCTGAATGCACACAGAACCAAATTTAAATTTAATTGGAATGCTTAACAAAATTAGTAAAAAGACAATATAACATAGAGTTGGTTTTTGATTTTCTAAGACAATATGAGGTTTAAGGATCCCTTTCTCTTTGAATTTGATCCTAGTTTAGAATTCTTTGTTCTGCTTTATGTCTCCAAATCTCAAGCACAGAAACCATAATAGTCTAATTTATATATTAATTTAGGGTTTGGAAAGCACTTAGAAAATTACAATAAAGCAAAGCATTCATATTGTGTTTTACAATGTGCAAAGTGTTCTATAAGTAATGTAATATGATCCAGCAAATCTATGAGGTAGATTCTATAACTGTCTTCATTTCACAGATGAGGAAACTGAAACTTGCAAAGGGTAACATATCTATCATGAATCTGAGGCAGGATTTGAGTTCAGGTCTACGTTTGTGTAAGTGCAACCCTCTATTCACATTTTTGCAAGTGGCACAAAGGCAGTATTATATCTGAGAATCACTCAAAATTCATTTGGCAGAATTAAGCAGTTCCCTCAAATTCAAGATAAAACACAAATTAAAAAACTTCAAACAATTTCTTCATCACAACTATGAGACAATCCTAAAATTCAGGAATCAAATTCTTGATTTGCATTCTATACTTTCTGGAATTTTAATCCATACTCTAGTGAACATATAAAATTATAGGACTGAAAATAGATAATTTTGCTGAAGTCATTTACAAAAAGCCATTCAAAACCAGTTTACACAAATATGATTCCCTTAAAGGTAGGATAGGATTTTCAAAAAACTTCTCCCAAGGAAGAATGACAATGATTATGAGAAATGAAAGAAGGCATCCATTTCTATCAAAGGTTGACCACAGCTTTTATTCAGTCATTTTTTCAGTTTTTTATGACTCTTTTTGATCACATTTGAGGTTTTGTTGTCAGAGATACTAGAGTAATTTGTCATTTCCTTCTCCAGCTCATGTTATTAGATGAGGAAGCAGGACTAAGTGAGAGTCACACAACTAAGAAGTACATGAGGTTGGATTAGAACTCCAAAAGATGACTCCTGTCCCCCAGTGCTCTGTCAATTGTGCCTATAAGATGTTTCTTCCCTAATTTTCCTTGTTAAATCCAAACAGGTTCCAATTTCTATCTGACCACTTTCTTCTAAAATTCTTATCCTGCTTATATCTCAATTCAAGCTGTACTTCCTCTAGGAAGATTTCACTGGCCTCAGATTTGAGACTTCTCTCCTATGATATTGCATAATTGTTTTGGATTTCTCTATATGTTTATCAGTCAGCATTCACACACTTAATATAGAAAGTATATACTCCTGCTAAACTACAAACAGTATAAGGATTATGTGATTTAATTTATATCTCCTTCAGCAGCTAACAATCTCCATTTGCCTCTAGGCCTGCTTTCAAATTCATGAAATAAGATGCTCTTACCAGATTAAACTGATTATATTATGCTACTAACTTGAGCCTTGTATATCACCTTCCTCAGCCCCTTCTCCCCTCTGATTAGATCTCTAGAGGATGAAGTAATAATATCTCTCAAAATCTTTATTCTGTTGAGAGCAAAAACTGTACTTCCAATGTACTTCACTCTCCATCTGCAGTTCTGCCTGGCTTCTGTGAAATAAGATGTTCCTGCTCTATATGCTGCCTGGTGTTGCCATCCTGCCCTTTTCAGTCCCCTTCCCTGTATATTCTTGCTCATTTGATTGTATACTCTTTCAGGACAGAGACTCTCTTTTTATTATTTGTATCCACAGTACTTGACACATATTAACACATTAGGTGCCTATTTTATTTATTAGGTGCTTATTCAATTTATTCAATTGAATTGAATAGTTAGTATTGAGTAAATATTTGTTTTAATCAAATAGAATATAATAAAGTTACTATTTAGAGTTATATTAGTTTTTCAGTCCCTATGGATTAGAAAATATAAGTTATCAAACATTTGGAGCTTCTGTGGGTATCTTTGGTAGTGGGGAGTGGCTTGTTAATACAATTAGATTTTTAAACTACTTCAAAGTATTTAAAAGCATTCATTCGGTTTTTTTTTTTCCTATAAGCTTCTATATAATATCGTCTTTATTTTGTGCAAATGAGAATGTGGACGTTGTATAGATTCAATAAAATATAAGTAACTAGGGACATGGCATCACCAAATAAAACAATATCCCCCAAATATCTGTGTAGTTAAAGCTTAACTAGACATAAAAGTAGAAATAAAAGGATTATACTTAAGAAAGTGAGAAGTACTTGAACTATTTTTCCTCTGCAGGCATAATCCTATTATACTGAAGTCCTTTGAACATTTAAATTGTCCTACTGTATGTTCTGAAAAATCATTGAAAGAAATCACATTTCTTGAATATAGGCTCTGAAGATTAAATCCAGTGGCTTTGTTGTGAGCTGGTAAGTGAAAAGAGTTTTCTTTAGTTATTAAAGGAAGATAGGTTTCATGAATATATATTTTCTCCTAGTCATTTCTCCCACCAAAGTTTTATATCCTAATGTTTTCCTAAATAGTTTATGACTTCATATGGATTCAGGTGCAATGAGGTTTCAGGAACAAAGGTACTAGAAATGAGGAATGAATGTAGTATTTGGTGGAAGAACAACATTGGTAATAACAACAAAAATTAAAAACAAATAAAACTTCAAATCTTTCAGTTAATATAAAATTCAGCTCTTTTAACTTCACTACCTTCAATGAAAATAATGGTGGGAAACTGTTTTCAAGATTAGTGATATACCAATAACATTTCAGTAATTACTTCATTCCATCTCTTTCCTTGTACATATCTTTGAATAGGCAAACCTGAAAATCATTTCTCCCTCCTCCATCTCTTAGAGTCCTAAATTCTATAATAAAGTTCAAAAGAGGCCAGAGACATGCAAATACAATGTTGTTACTGCTGATGTAGATTTAATATACATTTTAAAACTATATAAGTAAGTTTCATATAAATTCCTTCTTATGATCTTTGTATTTTGAAATGATCATGTTTACTGATATTTTAATTCATATTAAAAATAAAAATTTTATTAAAGACCTAGTTTCCTTCAAAGTTCAACCAAGCACCATCTTCTA
Organism: Myrmecobius fasciatus; assembly: GCA_023553655.1. Classification (NCBI taxonomy): domain Eukaryota; kingdom Metazoa; phylum Chordata; class Mammalia; order Dasyuromorphia; family Myrmecobiidae; genus Myrmecobius; species Myrmecobius fasciatus. The sequence continues at coordinate 10,832 of JAJPUD010014467.1, read as the reverse complement.
GGGTAGGTATTAATAAATATTAAGCAACTATTATGTGCCAGGAATTGTGCTAAGCATTTTACAAATATCATCTTAATTGATCTTCACAATAATCCTGAGAGGTAAATGTTGTTATTATACAATTGAGAAAACAAATTAAGAAAGTAACCCAGAGTCACGCAGGGAGTAATTGTTTGAAGCTGGATTTGACCTCAGGTTTTCTTAATTATAGTTACTCTAAATATTTTACCACCTACCTTTCTTGATATTCCCCATTTACTAATGCTTCCCTCATCCCTTCTATCAAATTGATTCCTTTTCTACTTTGTCTATTTTTAAAATATGTTTGTGTGCATATTGCTTCTTCCAATAGACTAAGAACTCTTTTAGAATAGGAACAGTTTCAATATTTTCTTTGTATTTCTGGAATTCAAAATAATGCCTGATAGTAAGCATATCATAAATGCTTGTTAATTGATTGTCTATTTGAAATGTTTATAATAAAGTTCACTCCCACTTACATTCTAATTTCAACAAAAGATACTTAATGGCATAGTTCATTTTCCCATTTTCATAGAAGTTAATGTAATCCAGAGATATGGACTTGATGTCTTCATAACTGGAATAGAAGCTTTTTATAAGTAGGGTTTGTTTGATTGATTTAATTTATTTATCCTTTGTACCCAGCATAGTTCCTAGTTATCTGATGGGTCATTTCCTTCTCTAGTTCATTTTACAAATGAGGAATCTGAGGCAAACAGGGCTAAGTAATTTGCCCAGAGTCATACAGTTCTTAAGTGTCTGAGGCCAGATTCAAACTCAAGTTCTCATGACTACAGGCTTGGCATTCTACCCATTCTACCCTATTTATATTTCTATTCAGTATACAGTAGGTCCCAAAACCCTAGGGGCTCTTTCTCTTTTCTTACATGCATAAATCACAAATATATTGTTAAATGCAGACAAATTGTTCAAGTGCAGTTTAAACCCATATTTGATTAGAATTAATAAAATGAAATTAAAATTTTGAGGGTTTTGTGTGCAAGATAAGAAATAAATTTTAGGTCTGTACTGCAAGAAGGATATTGATTTGAATTGACCAAAATTTTTGTTGAAATTTGAAAAAAGCATTGCATCTAGAGAGAAAAATAGATAGCGAGAGAGATACATATATGTATGCACACACACATATACACACACATATATATACATACAAATACATTCAATATACATATATGTAGGTAGAGTCTGCATTTATTTTTTACTATGTATGAAATACTGTGTTTAGAGATAGACATAAAAGTAAAAAGCAAAACAGATAGTTTAGGCTTAGAAAAAGCTTACATTCTAATGGGGTACTAAAAGAAGGCAAGCCTCACAAAAGGCTTACAATTATCAGAACCAAGGAACCCAAGGGTGGAGTCCAAGTTTCCAATGGTTTTGAAAGGGTCAGATAGAAATACCAGGGTAAGGAGAGAGTTGGGACTTTCTCTGAAGATCTGTTAACTTCTCTAGGATTCATAACTCATCTCTAAAATAATGAATGCATTATTAATTATTTCAGATGGTTGCACAAAGGATCAAATAAGCTAATAATGAATGTCTAACCACCAGTGAAAGTTTGTGAGCAAGTTCAAGTAGTGATGGTCTCACTAAATTCCCATGATAGCATTACCATGGCAACCTCACATAAGCAATTGACAGGCTAGGTAAAACTTTTGCCCTAGCTCAATACCTTTGTTTACACACAAACACACACACACACACACACACACACACACGTCTATCCTTTTTGAAATAAGTGAAGAAAAGTTAGCTAATATAAATCTCTCAAACTAAAGCAAAGGTAGTTTTTCTTTTCCCCACACCATGTGGCTTCAGACTTGCTGCTCTTTGTTCAGAAAAAAAAAAAAAATGGGAAAAAAAAGTAGACAAAGAGTTATTGGATACTTTGCAAGGCTTGTTTTATAGAACTAACAACCTATTTTGCCTCTGAAGTTCCAGTTTTCAGGGCAAATTTCCTGAGGAAATATGACTTTTGCCACTAAAAAGGGAAATCTTTTTATTCCTCTTTTGCTTATCAAGATGCTAATCAATTAATAAAAGCCTAGAATTTTATCAGAGATTAACAACTAAAACAGAAAGCAGAAATATGTTAAAAGAACAGTATTTTCAAACCTCAATTGCCTTTTAAATAGTCTAGCAGAGTCAAAACAAAGTGTTGAGTAGAAAAGTGGAGTGCACTTGTACATTCAGTTTCTCCTTGAAGAAAAAATTGGGAGAAAACTACCATCATTGCCTCCCAAAATCAGTGCTTGTAAACCATGCAGATTCAACACAGCCCATACTTCATGTTCAAAATAACCTTCTCATTCCCTTATTTAGATCACCCCTTACTTCATATTAGCCCAAAGTCAATTGGAAAATTCTGGGTAAACCAAGCAGCTACAAGGTTAAATCCTCTCCCTGTAAAACTTTCAAGTGACTGAATACTAAGGTTAAGGACAAAGAATAAATCAAAAGTGCATATACAAAGCACTATATAAATATCATGCACCATCAGCTGACCGAGTATCATAAAATGTAATGTTTTTACTAACAAAAAAAAATTTTGTTGGAAAACATAACTCCTACTGATCTACATTTTTCACATCTGGCAGCTGTTTTCTCTAAAATAGTAATGAAAGGAGAGAGGATGTTATAAAGTCCAAAACTGTGATTGAGAGAAGGGAAGGTTAGAAAAGGGATGTAAAACATCTATTAGCTATGGAAAATTGGAATATCAATCCACTGAGATTTAAATGAGTATGAATCAAGGTTCAAGTTGATTACACATATATTAGAATTGATTAATAGAGATGGTTGGATTTAAATCATTTATTAAATGCAAGAAATCTTTCTGATCCCTCTTAATTCTATTATTCTTTTTGTGATTGTTTTCAAATTATCTGATATATGACTTGTTTGTATGAGGTTGTTTATATGTGTTTTTCCAATTAAATTGTAAGCTCCTTGGGGTCAAGAATTATTTTTTTTCTTTCTTTACAACTCTACTTTAGCACAGTGACATACTTTAATGATATTTAAAAAGTGCTCATTGAAAGCAAGCATTCTTTTCACTGCATCACACTGCCAGTTGGTATTATTCCTGAATTAATCTTTTTAAGGATATCTTATTCAATTAGAAGCATAAGAGGATCTTTATTTTTCCTCTCAAAGCAATAAATAAATAAATAAAAGATCTGTCAGTTTCAAATGAATTGATGTAATGGTTAGATATGAACCATGTGACATGTATTCTCTCTTGTAAGTTCCATGTTATAGAGTAATATCCTGAGATATCTGTTAATAACTTCCCCAGAATCTAGTCTAGTGACATGACTGTCATAGACACTAATTGGAAGTGGCATATATCAACTTTTTCAGAAAAGATTCTTGGGTGACCCAATTGTGATTATGTGAAGAAGCTTCTCTGAGAAACAAATGTAGAACTTTTATTGCATAACTGCCAAGATTATGTGCAAGCAATTTTACACTCTTAAAGAATACATAGGGGCCCCAAAAATATTGGCAAGAGTTTCTGTAATATATTATATTTTTGTTCCCCCTTTTTATCCCTTTCCCCTGTATTCCTTTTTTTTCTGGTTTGAAACATTTTATTGTTGCAGAGAGACATGTCCATCAGAACTGATCATCATATAGTATAGTTGTTGCCGTGTATAATGATCTCCTGGTTCTGCTGATGTCACTCAGCATCAGTTCATGCAAGTCTCTCCAGACCTCTCTGAAATCCTCCTGTTGGTTGTTTCTTACAGAACAATAATATTTCATAACATTCATATACCATAATTTATTCAGCCACTCTCCAATTGATGGGCATCCCTTCAGTTTCCAGTTTCTAGCCACTACAAAAAGGGCTGCCACAAACATTCTTGCACATGTGGGTCCCTTTCCCTCCTTTAAGATCTCTTTGGGATATAAGCCCAATAGAAACACTGCTGGATCAAAGGGTATGCACAATTTGATAACTTTTTGAGCATAGCTCAAAATTGTTCTCCAGAATGGTTGGATTCATTCACAGTTCCACCAACAATGTATCAGAATCCCAGGTTTCCCACATACCCTCCAACATTCGTCATTATCTTTTCCTGTCATTTTAGCCAATCTGACAGGTGTGTAGTAGTACCTCAGAGTTTTCTTAATTTGCATTTCTCTGATCAATAGTGATTTGGATCACCTTTTCATATGATTAGAAATGGTTTTATTTCATCTGAAAATTGTTAATATCCTTTGACCATTTATCAATTGGAGAGTGTCTTGAATTCTCATAAACATGAGACAATTCTCTGTATATTTTAGAAATGAGGCCTTTATCAGAACCCTTAAATGTAAAAATGATTTCCCAATTTCTTGCTTCTCTCCTAATTTTGTCTGCATTAGTTTTGTTTATACAAAAATTTTTTAACTTAATATAATCAAAATTATCTATCTGGTGTTCAGTTAAGAGTTCCAAATCTTCTTTGGACATAAATTTATTCCATCTCCACAGGTCTGAGAGGTAAACTATCCTATGTTCCTCTAATTTGCTTATAATATCACTCTTTATATCTAGATCATGAACCCATTTAAATCTTATCTTGTTATGTGGTGTTAGGTGTGTTTCCCCTGTATTTCTGCACTCCCTTCTATTTGTATCTCCCTTTCCCCTTCTCTTCCCCTATAGGGTGAGAGTTTTCTATACCAAAGTGAGTATAAGTAGGTATGTATGTATGAATATATTTCCTTTTTTGAGCCAAATCTGATGAGATCAAGGTCCAAACAATGCTCATTCAAACAATGCAACAATGCTCATCCACCTCCCTTCTTTCTCTATAATAGATCTCTTGTGCCTCTCCATGTGATATGATTTACTCCATTTTACCTTCTCTTTTCCCTTCTCCCAGTACATTTCCTTTTCCACCACTAATTTCTTTTTTATATCATCACATTCAAGTCATACTATAACTATATACCATACCCTCTAGTATATCCCCTTCTAACTTCCCTGACAAAGATACAGTTTCCAAGAGTTGCACATATCATTTTTCCATGTAAGGATGTAAATACTTTAATCTTTAAATAGCATAGTTGTTTTCTTTTCTTCCATTTACCTTTTTATGCTTCCCTTCAGTCTTGTATTTGAAGGTCATATTTTCTCTTCACCAGAAATAATTGAAAATCCCCTGTTTCATTGAATGTCTGTCTTTCCCCCTGATAGAAAATGATTAATTTTGTTGGGTAGTTGATTGTTGGTTGTAATTCAAGCTCTTTGCCTTCCAGAAAATCATATGTCAGGCTCCACTATCCTTTAATGTGAAAGATTTTAAGTCCCAAGAATTATGTATTGTAGCTCCTAAATGTTTGACTTTCTTTCTGACTGCCTGGAGCATTTTCTCCTTGTTCAAATAATTCTGGAAATTAGTTATTATATTCCTTGGAGTTTTCATTTTGGGGTCTCTTTCAGGAAGTGATCAGTGGATTCTTTCAATGATTATTATGCCCTCTGGTTCTAGGATATAAGGGCAGTTTTTCCTTGATGATTTCTTGAAATATGTTGTGTGTGCTCCTTTTTTTTTCCATCATAGTTTCAGGTAGTCCAATAATTCTTAGATTGTTTCTTCTGAATTTATGTTCCAGGTCTGTCTTTCCAATAAGACATTTTACATTTTCTTCTATTTTTTTTTTGTTTTGTTTGACTGATTCTTAATGTCTCATTGAATCATTCACTTCCATTGGTCCAATTCTAGTTTTTAGTGAATTATTATCTTCAGTTCACTTTTTTACCTCCTTTTGCATTTGGTGAATTGTACTATAAGCAGAATTGTTTTGTTCAGTGGATTTTTTTTCATTTTGTCAATTCTATTTTTATTTATTATTTTTAATTTTAATTTTTAATTTTTTAAATTTTTTAAAGCTTTTTATTTGCATAACATATGTATGGGTAGTTCTTCAACATTGATCCTTACAAAGATTTCCGTTACAAATTTTCCCCCCTAGTCAAATTTTCTCCCCTCCCCTAGATGGCAGGAAGTCCACTACATGTTAATTATATTAAAATACTTGACAAGTCGAATATATGTATACATATTTCCATACTTATCTTGCTGTGCAAGAACAATCATAACTACATGAACATAAAATATCTGAGAAAGGAAACCCAATGCAAACAAACATTGATAGAGAGCATGAAAATGTTATGCTGTGGTCCCCATTTCACATCCCTCTCTCTGGGTTTATATGGCTTTCTTCACTGAACAATTGGAATCGGTTTGAAGCATTTCATTATAGGAGAGCCACATCCATCATAATTGATCATCATATAGCTTGTTGCCGTGTATAATGATCTGTTCTGCTCAACATCACTTTCACTCAACATCAGTTCATGCAAGTCTCTCCAGGCCTCTGAAATTGTCATGCTGTTCGTTTCTTACAAAACAATAATATTCCATAACATTCATATACCATAATTTATTCAGCCACTCTGCAATTGATGGGCATCCCTTCAGTTTCCAGTTTCTAGCCACTACAAAAAGGGCTGCCACAAACATTCTTGCACATGTGGGTCCCTTTCCCTCCTTTAAGATGTCTTCGGGATATAAGCCCAATAGAAACACTGCTGGATCAAAGGGTATGCACAATTTGATAACTTTTTGAGCATAGCTCCAAATTGCTCTCCAGAATGGCTGGATTCATTCACAGTTCCACCAACAATGTATCAGAGTCTCAGTTTTCCCATATCCCCTCCAACATTCATTGTTATCTTTTCCTGTCATTTTAGCCAATCTGACAGGCGTGTAGTGGTACCTCAGGGTTGTCTTGATTTGCATTTCTCTGATCAATAGTGATTTGGAACAACTTTTCATATGACTAGAAATGGTTTTAATTTCATCATCTGAAAATTGTCTGTATATCCCTTAACCAGTCAATTCTATTTTTAAGGAGTTGTTTTCTTTTTTCCATTTTGCCAAATTTATTTTTTAAGAAATTGTTTTCTTCAGTCAATTTCTATGCTTCTTTTTCCAAGCTATTGGCTTTTTCCTCCAAACTTTCATAATTCTCCTGAATAGCTCTCATTTCTTTTCCTCATTTTTCTTCTATCTCTCTTCTAAAACCCTTTTTGAACTCTTCCAAGAGAGTTTTTTGAATCTCCTCCTTTGAGATTTCATTTAAAGGCATTTTGCCTTTGCTGTCCTCTTCTGGATTTGTGCTCTAATTTTTCTGTCTCCATAAAGCTTTCTATAATCAGAGATCTTTTTGCTTTTTTTTCTCAATTTAAAAACTGAGCTCTGTTCCCATGGCACAAGGGAAATTCACCCAAAAGTTTTTTGCAGGGGAACAGGGACCCGTCACCAACTGGTGTGGGCCTGATTGTGCCACAGGCTTTTCTAACTTACTGGGAGGGCCTGGCCAAGTCCCTCCTATTATGCTAGAGTTCAGGGACTATAAATTTGCCTATAGATGCAGCTGGTTGGCTGGTCCACTCAACCAGTTTAGAGGAGTCAATGCTACTGTATTTTGGCTAAGAGTTTCTCCTTAAATTCTCCACGCTGGGGCATCTGCTCTGTCCCCTCCTACCCAATTGAGATAGATCTTTCCTGAAGTTCTTCCACAATATCTTTATTTTCTTTTTTTTTCTCTTTTTCTTTTTTTAAACCTTTTTATTTACAAAACATATGCATGGGTAATTTTTCAACACTGACCCTTTCAAAGATTTTTCTTCCATATTTTTCCCTCCTTCTTCCCACTTCCCTCCCCTAGATGGCAGGTAGTACAATACATGTTAAATATGTTTAAATATATGATAAATCCAATATATGTATACATATTTATATAGTTACCTTGTTGCACAAGAAAAAATTGGATCTAGAAAGAAAAAAACCTGAGAAGAAAAACAAAATGTAAGCAAACATCAATAGAAAGTGTGAAAATGTTATGTTGTGAGCCACATTCAGTTCCCATAGTCCTCTCTCTAGGTGTAGATCACTCTCTTCCTCACTGAAAAATTTCTTCCACAGTATCTTAAGTTGGAAAATTATTATACTCTGAATGTTTGTGAATTCTGTTACTCCAAAATCCATTCAGATACTTGATCTAGCATTCATACTGAAGGAAGGTGGGGAGAATTCAGGCAATGCCCTATGTATTCTCTACTATCTTTGCTTCAACCCTGTAATATATTCCGGAAGGGGTTCTGCTTTTTTTTTTTTTTAAACCTAACATTGAGCTCAGTATCTGGCACACAATAACTACTTAATAAATGTTTGCTGAAATAAATAAATGAATGAATGAGTGAATGAAAAATAAATCAATAGATAGATAAACAGATGAAAATTTAGCTTATTAAATAAATGACTAAGTGGATAAATAAATAAGTCAACAACTGCTCATTAGCTTAACTTGTTTTGTTTACTCTGTTCAATCTCTATGCTGTCTTGAATATACAAATACAAAAATAAAATAGCCCTCATCTTCAAGGAGATTAGATGTTTAATAAAAGGTGATGACATATATAAGGTATTTATATACAAGGAAGGATATTTTGTTCTAAGAATTCAAGAAGATAATGGCTTTGGTAATTAGGTTGCTAATTGGCACCTCTATGCTAATATTATAAGGATTAATATTCCCAAAGAAAAAATATAATTAGAATAAAGAAGTTAAATTTGGAACAACTGGGAGCAAGGTAAAAAGCAAGAAGATGCCCAAAGTGAATCATGACTAAATCAGAAATCAAAAATATTAGTGATGCCACATCAATACTGCTTTTCAGATAGACTTGGATCCCCAACTTTAATTTTATCCTACTTAAATAATCAGTATAGTTTTATTAAGGGTCTCTTTTTTTGGTTGTATTTTCTAAATCAGTCACATTGAATTGATAACTCAACAACTTTGCTAAAGTACTGTGAAGATGGCTGGTAAAATTTAGAGATAATATCATGATTGAAGGCATTGATTTCTGTGATACTCTAAGAGGAGTATACAGTAACAGAAGAGGTAGGATCAGAGTACTCCATTTTTATTTCATTTATCAGAATTTGTCCTTGGAATTTTGGTTAAACACTCTCTGACGTGATCCCTCATTGTGACCACAAGAGTCACATATTGTTAGGGAAACTTACTTGCTAGTCATCATCTTATGGCTGTGGAAACTTTGCAGTGAGTAATGGAGGGGACATGGGAACATGAGTTCTCTAAAGATTTTTGAAAACAATCTCACATACTGCTAGGACTGAAGGCTAAGTATGCATTTAGATTGGAATATGAAATCTAAAATCTGTCATTTTTAATGCATTGGTTCAAGTTCTTGAGGATGCCTCACCTCAAAGGCAGCATCATTGTTAACACTTTAAGTGGTAGGAAAAGCCAGTGGAAAACTCTTGAGTCTATCTGAGGAGATTATTATAATATACTTTAGAAAGCACCTACTGCTGAATCAATAACAATATTATTTTTGAAAAAATAAATTACAAATCACTTTTTTAAGTTGTCTAATCTGTTTTACTTTTGAACATATTTTTCATCAGGATATAGGAGTGCTTTCATTTCTATAAAGAAAATTATCGTGTTTCAGTCAACCATTATCAAGATGTACAGGGCTTCATCTGAACTCTCAGATTTTATTAAGAACAATAAAACTGATATATCCAATAAGTCATTGTACATAGTCCCACACTGAAGAAAATGTGCGAGCTACAGGTAACAGAAAACTTTAATGTACTAAACAGAATCTGTGAAAGGGGACACTGGAAAAGGGGATTGGAGAGAAATTCTCGACTAGCCAGTCATACCTGCATTTAAATAAAAAATCCCAAGGACAAGATAATGAACATAAAGTATATCTATGCTCTTCCAATTGGACCTTTTGAGTTTTCCTGCTCTGTTTGGTTGATCTCACCTTCAGTCTTCTCCTGCTTTCTACTTAATTACCACAGTGAAGATTTAATTTCACTTTATTTTCAGTTAGCTTAGCTCCTCCATTGTCTAATATCTAGTCTCACTCTATGAATTACCAGTCAGTTCCAAAGCAGAGTCAGAGACCAGGAGCAAAAGAACTCAAGATCTCAGCTAGTTCATGTTTGGATTCAAGCATTTTTCCTTTTGGCATTGACCAAAATGTGTATCAGTCAAAGCAAGATCTGATTTCATTAATATTATATTAAATTGGCTACACTGCTCTAGCAAGTACATATTTCATCTCAAATTATTGCTGTTCAGGAATCTCCAAAGCTTCATGATCCTATTTGGGGTTTTCTTGACAAAGGCAGTAAATGGGTTGACACTTCCTTCACCAGCTTATTTTACAGATCAGGAAAAGGGCCAACAGAATTAAGTGACTCACGACTTCTGGGGGGTGGAGCCAAGATGGCAGAGTGAAAACGTGACTCTCTGCATCCTCCTCCAATCTTATCTCAAACCAACAATAAAATAAGCCTCTGAACTGATCTTCAAGTCAACGAATTCAGAAATATTTGGACACTGCTCTCTGAAGAACTTCATATCAGGTTTGTCTAACTCAGACAGAGAGATAAACGAGCAGAGTTGGATATAAGCCGGAAGTGAGGGTGGGACTCAGCTCAGCCTCATTGTGGCAGAAACTCCAAATTCCAAACACCTGGAGTTTATCTGAGGCCCTCAGGACACTCTACCCTGATTGGGGGCAGGTGTTCTGGCAGACTTGCCTTGTTTAAGGAGTAAGCCCAATTTAGTCCTAGCCCCCACCTGCCCAGCACATTAAGTGAATTCGCTGAATTGCCCCAGGGCAAAGATTTTTTCCCAGCCTTAAAGAGATATCCACAGTCTAAAAAAAAAAA
>JAJPUD010014466.1:0-40598 GCA_023553655.1 Myrmecobius fasciatus | reverse complement strand
CCCCCCCCCACACACACACACAAGAGGTATCATTTGATGAAACTTTGCTTGTAGGAAAGAAGAGTGAGAATTTCTGAAGAATCCTAGATAGTCACATGATGAATGAAAACTGGTGGGTGGCTTTAATGTAAGTAGGAGGAAAAAAGTCAATTCTAAGAAAAAGAAGGGTTGATACCCATTTGGAAAGACATGAGTTATTTTTAGTTCTAAAGAGGATGTGGTGGTTAACATGAAGTCTTAAGTCATATGACTTTAAATGTGGCATTTGTTATAAAAATGCAATCTTGCACATTGACAAAACCTATGAAAATAAAATGAAATCTTTAGATTTTTAAATTCATTACATGCATGTTTTATAAGTACAAATGAATATTCATTTTGTCTAATAGCAATAATACTATAAAATCTAATTTAAATATAGGGTACACTTAGGAATTAAAGCTGTTTGTGAAAATGGATAGCATTCAATTAAATGTTTTCTGAATCAACTCAACAGTAATAATAGCTGAAAATTTACCAAGTTTCTGAACTCAGATAATCTTTTGATTTGTTCTACCAGTTCTCTCCTGTGTTCCACCTCTCACATAGCTGAGAAGACAGCATGATATAATGGTGAGAGAACAAAGACTTGGAGTAAAAAGTTAGTTAAACTCTCTGAATCTCAGCTTTCTCATCTGTAAAATGAGAGGGCTGGGGTAAATGTCCTCTGAGGTTCTTTTCAGTTTCAAATCTATCATCCTACAAAGCTTTTATCAGAATGAAATGAATTCTTCCATTATAAAGAAAGGTGCTAGAAGTTCCATGATCATATTAAATTCATTATCTTCCCCTCTATTCCACCTTGTGACAAAATTCTCTCCTCTTTCACCTTCCCTATCCTTTTTTTGAGTAAATTATAGTCACTTAGGCTCCCAGAGTCAATATTTATGGATATGGAGAAGTAAAATTTAGTAAGAAGGGAAGGCTCTGGCTATGTGATTTCATTGTATTCATGCATTTATTTTAGAATTTAATATTAATAATAACCATTCACATAGTGATTTATCATTTACAAAACAATGACTTCTTACCCTGCTCTCCATCCAAAATATTCAAACTTGAATTTTGCTCCCTAGTATTTAATTTTCATTGAGCTTTCAGTAAGAGTGATTCAGACATATATACACATACACATACATATATGTATACATACATATATGTATACATACATTATATGCATGAACATCTCTGTGTGCATATATTTATATTTTATATAATTATAATTGGTATCTTTATTTATAGCCATTCTTCACAGTTAATTAAAGAAATAATTTTCAAATAATTTAAGATATTCCAATAATCTACATTTAACTTATTAATTGGAGAATGATGATGATCATTATCAAAATTATTAGAAACAGTATGATATGGTGGATAAAGGGCCAGCTTCAGTGTCAGGAGGATTTGGGCTCAAAGACTAACACCTGTAATGTATAAATGGCTATATAACCATGAGCAAATTATAGATCTTCTCAGTTTTCTTTAGGCAATGCTAAGAATGGATTGTTGAGTAATGAAGGGGCATAAAATTTTAGAAGACTAGAAATGTAAAAAGGGACCAGCTAATGAAAGAGTTTAAAAGCTAAACAAGGCTTTTTATCTTTTGTCCTGGAGGTAATAGACAGACTCTGGAGTTTATTGCATGGGGAGGAGCTGGAGGTGATGTGATCAATCCTGTGCTTTATTTGACATCTGAGTAGAAGATGGAATAAATGGAAAATAAAAAAAAACATTTATTTAGTACTTACTATGTGTAAGGCATTGAATTAGGTGAGAAATAAGGGATAAAACAATCTTTATTCTTTTTTTTCTTTAGTTATTTAAGCCATTCTTTATAAATAAGCCATCTTATTTATTCAAAATTTAAATGTAAAATGAGAAAAAAAGAAAATAGAAAAAGAAAGACAGAAAAGGAAAAAAACAACTAAAAAAAATTGTCATGTGCCCAGCAGAACATAGAGGATTCAAGATATGTAACCATAAATTTCCATTTAAAAAAGCATATATAATAATAGAAGATATTATATTCTTAACTGTTCATCATGTCTTTGCATCCTTATAGGTTTTTCTTTTGTTCTCTGATGTTCATTTTTTATTTTATTCTTTCCCCCCCCTTTCTCCCTGCCACCTCCTTCGAGGAGAATATAGTTAAGCACAAATATGTTTATGTATATGCTGGTATGTATGCACGCATGCACACATAAACACACATGTATACACAGAGACACATGCATACAACAGGCACTGTGTGTGTATATGTGTTACATGTCAATACACACATGTGTGCATGTGTTGCATGCATGTGCATATATATATTTGATATATTTATAATTGGGATCTTTATTTGTATCCATTCTTCATAGTTAATTAAAGAAAGGTCAAATAATTTCAGATATTCCAATAATCTACATGCAATATCATTTTACTTATTAAATGGAGAATGATGATGCTCTGTCCCTACACATATACACCTAACTCTACACATATACACATTTATATATACATATGCATATGCATGTATATCCACATACACCTAAAACAATTTTTATATGGCTGGCATATAATGTAGATTTCTCTCTTGAATCTTTTTTTAAGTTTCACATTGAAGCAAATGATTACTACCCCTACTTTTTGTCCAATAAATTCTATTTTTTAGGGACAGCTAGGTGGCACAGTGGATAGAGCACCAGCCCTGAAGTCAGGAAGACATGAGTTCAAATTTGGTCTCAGACACTTAACATTCCCTAGCTGTGTGACCCTGGTCAAGTCACTTAATCCCAAATTGCCTCAGGGAAAAAATTCTATTTTTGATTACTGTTATATTTGTGTCTCTCTTATTTTCTATTCCCACTAATTCTTCAACTTCACTTCTGTTAACTAGCCTTGTTATTACTTAACCTCACCCTTCTCAATGGATTCTTCTTTTATCTACTTCCTATACCTTTGCCCTCTCTCTATCCATTTCCCATTAATCTATATACCTTGTCCTATTCCTATTTATTTATACACCCTTTTATAACCTACCATATCCTATTCCATTCCTCCTTATTTCTTTATAGAAGTTGATAAGTGCTATATCCTTGTTCTTGCTGTGCATGTATGTGAGTATGTGTGTCTATATGGCTATATAAACATGTGTATATAAAATATATATTATATACCATATAGAAATAGTATATCTGTTATGTTTGTGAGTATTGTTCCCTCTTTAAATCATTTCCAGTACAGGTTTTCATAACTACATGTCCTCTTCCCCCTATCTAATTGCTCTTTTTTGATTCTTGCTATTACACTTGATTCATACACATATTTTTACCTTTTCCTAGATGGTTTTGCTTTTTTAGGGTCATATCATACTTGGCTCTATCTTAATTGTTCTTTTGAACTACCCTATTACTAATGACACTCTTAGACATATGGTTTGCATTTCTACTTGTTAAACATAAACAGTTGTCCTTATTGAGTTACTTGAAATTAATCTCTGATATTGACTCAGATGTTAAATTTTCTGTCTAGTTCCAGTTTGTTTGAGGAAAAATACTGAAAATCTGTCAGACTGTTGAATGTCCATTTTTTTCATTCAATATAATACTTAATTTGATAATTTTATTTTATATACAATTTTCAGTTGAAACCATGTTCTCTTCATTATTGATATATAAGTATTCCAGGACCTGTGGTCTTCTGTTCTAGGCACTGATAAATGCTGTATAATTCTTATTGTAGCTCCAACCTATTTAAATTGTGTTTGTCTTTTTTTTTTTTGTTACTTGTAAAAAATTTTCTTTCACCTGAAGATTTTGAAATTTAACAATTATATTTCTTAATGTTTTTCTTGAAGGTCTCTTCGGGGTAGTGATTGGTGTATTTTTTTCTATTTCTATTTCCTCCTCTTTTAATAATTCAGGACAATTTTCTTTAATTGTTTAATGTATTACTGTATTACTTTAACTCAAAGCTTTCAGGTAGCCCAATTATTTTTATGTTTTTTCTTCTTGATCCATTCTCCATATCTATTGTTTTTCTTCTAAAATATTTCACATTCTCCATTATTTTTTTTCATTCTTTATATTGTTTTATTACTTCTTGGTCTCTTATGATTTCACTAGCTTCCCCTTGTCCAATTCCAATTTTTAAAGAGTCGTTTTCTTCTTTAAGGCTCTGGATTTCTTTTTCTAATTGGCTGATTTCCTTTTCATAATCTTGTTTTTCTTGAATTGTTTTTTTTCCTTTTCCCCCCTCAATCTCATTTTGTTTTTAAAGTCTTTTTAAGTTCTTCTGTATATTTTTTAAGTAGGTAGTCATTTAACAGTACTATTTGGGGGAGGCATTTTTTTTACTTCAATATCATCTTCTGAAAATGAACATAGTTTTCCTTATTCCCAAAATAACTTCCTATGGTTGGGTTCTTTTTCCTTTACCTGATTTTTGAAAACATAAGAACTTAAGAGTATAATCACCTCTAGCCCTGAGGTGGATGGGATAGTACCTCTGGCTTCTGACCTTCCTTCAGTTTTCTCTGATCCAGAACCCCCAACCAAGAACTCCAACCTCCTGTAAGTGCCTACAGCCAGCAGCTTCCCTGCCTTATTGCTTCTGCACTCACTGGGCATGCACTAGTCCTTTCTCATCAGTGTCTCAGCAGAGTCTTCTTACAGCAAAGGTTCCCTTAATCCTCCTGTGCTCACACCTCTTATTCTCCACATTGTCCAGGAGTTAAAAGTTCCTGTGATTCAAGGTGAAACTACTCCAAATGCAGCTAGCCCTACAGCTCTCTGCTTGCTATTTCAGCTGAGCTAGCCTAGAGGTGTTTACACTTCATAAGGGCCAAATCTCAATCTTGAGGATTCTTCTAGCTTCTCTGCATGTCCCAGGAAGAATCCTGTTTTGCCCCCAATTTTTTTTGTTTGACCTGAGGCACAATTTTGTTTTGTTTGGGGGCAGGAATCTGGAGAGTTTAGAATTTTTTGAGCTACTCTGTCATCTTCCCCCAATGCTCCTCAACAATTTTTTTCTTAAAGAATTTACATTTTACCATCTGCCAGACCCAACTTTGTTTTGACAATATGGTTGGCTCTAAAAGAGATTATTCTCTCTACTTGTTTAACCTCTGAGAACTCCATTAACAACCTTGCCACCCTTTGAAGAGTGACTTTAAAAAGAGTAAAATTGTGAAACAAGCTAATAGGTTTTTACAATAATTTAGCTGATATTAATCCGTTTCCAAGGTAATTCAAATAAAATTACTCTAAGCTGTAATACTAGAAATCAAGTTTTAAAAATTTGTTTCATGGACATTTTTGTTTGTTTATTTGTTTGTTTGCCTTGTGGTATCAGTTTAAAAAAAACAAAGGTGGCTTCTCAAAAGCCCCAAGAGTCTTTTGATTCTTTTTCTCACCTCCATTAATGTATTGCTTCTTGACTAAGCAATACTTATTCCACCTTTTTTTGGCTTTGTTTACTATCAGAAAAGACAGTCCCTGTTTAGAAATCATTTGAGATTAGGGTTTAGGATATATTCTTTATCAAGTGCAAAGTGTTGTCATTAGCATTTTTTTCTGTTAGTGTGAGGTGATATGTCACCATATTAGGTTTACAGTGGTAATCTGAACTAAGTCCTTTTTCTAAACTCGAGGGAGATACTCAATCAGGAAATGGCACATAGTGACTCCAGTGGAATAAAACAGAGTTATCAGGATACCCCGTCTGGGGCAATATAATGACTCTGTTGGTGACAGATTGTCTGCTGCCTCATAGTATTTATAATGAGCACTTTTCTAAAGGAAATGGTGGTGCTGACTTTGCTTTCAGATGACCTGCCAAGGCATAGCCCCTGTCAACTGGTGCCACTTTACAGTGGGGGACAAAGGTTCCCTAAAAATGGTACCTGGAAGTTTCACTGAAACAGTAGTTTTGTTACTATTTTGGATTTGCCTTTAATCAACTACCAAAAGAGATTTACAAAGAATGATGATTTAGAGAACAGAAAGGGTCTTTCTCCAGGGACTTTCATCTTCTCTGGCTGCCTTAAATTTCCACTTCCTTCACACAGGAGTACAAAAGTGAGTGTTAAAAGAAATACACCTGAAAATATGTTCCTCCACCTCCAGACAAAAGAGAAATATTTGCAAGCTGTGTCATAGGCACTTCAGCAAACAAACCTGAGAAGGTAGCACTTGGAGAGTGGGGTACACTGCATGGCATAAAAATAAAAAAAGGAGAAAGAGGAAACTTCCTTTCAGAAACAGCAGCTAAACTCAAAATTGAACTTTTCTGAGTTTCAAAATAAGTTCACTTAACTCTTTTATGACACCTTTTTTGTTACCTTCCATTGAGCAAATCCAAGTGAAAAAAGAGACAGAACATAAATACCACAAGAAAGTGGTATTTTGACCAAAACATAACACACTAAGATTAAGAAACATTGAAGGTGAAGGCAAGTCATAAATGCTATTTCAAGAGAGTTGTGGGAAAATAATCTAAAATTTCTCATCATCTCTTAGAAGGAGGAGAATGGTTCACTCACAGAAGATATAGAAAAATGCATAATTAAATTCTAACTCAAAATTATAGGATTATAGAATTAATGTGGAAGAAATTGTAGAGACCATTTAGTACAAATGCAACAAACCTCTCTTTCCTCACATCAGGAAATTAAGACTTAGAGATTACATAGCATGCCCATAGTTACATTGCAGGTTTCAGAGCTAGATTACCTGGACTTTACCTATTAGACAATTCTATCTATTGAATTTTCTGAGGGAATATCAATCAGGCAGTTGTTCTAGTGCAAGCTGATTATATTACTCATTTATTTAGAGTTCTTAAATTATACAGGAACAACCATGTTGACCCTGCCCAAATTATGACCAACAGACAATAAAAGGGAATAAAGAGGGAGAGTATATTTAAAAACTTAGCAGGAAAAAAGGATTTTCAATTCACTTGTAACTTATAATCTAGGTCAACCTAACTGGATCTTTATTTTTTTATTGGTGTGAGGGCGATATGCCACAAGTAATTAATTCATTTAATATGAAATTAAACAAATATTATTTGTAAATGAAAACCCATATTTTCATGACATGTATATCAAAGATTTTAACAAAAAAAGAAAAGCCTGTAATCAGTCATTCTGCATAAGAACAAGAACATACTGTTATATCTTGTACACTTTTTGTCTGTTTTTTCTTTATATATTGTTTGTTTTCACAAAATAACCACCTTAGATCAAAAGAGGATTAAGCTTAAGATACTGTTGTCCTGAAAGATTGTTGTCCATCCTTCATTTTTTGAATGAACCAGTGATATTACAATGTTAGGGTAAAATAGTGGATGGTGGGTGGTCTTGGCTTACACATAAATTGAATTGAAGCTAGGAAGAATTATGCAAAATTGTCAGTCTCACTTTCTCTTCTAGATGCAATGGTGTTCTTTGGCAGGACAAAAGTCAAGACAACTCTTAATACCTGGAAGGTGGTGTATAACTTTGACTTCTTTAATGTCTGACCAAGCTCTAACCACTTCAGAGAGCCAGCTTCAGTCTCCTTCTTAACCATAAAAGCAAATTGTTCTCATACAACCATTCTGCCTAGGAAGTTTTCACATGCTTGGGAGAAACATCCCCCCAATTCTCTGACAGGTTTAAGGTCTGCTGGCTACCTTCAACCTGGTTTAGTTTGCTTGACAAGATAGTTTTACCTGAAAGATAAGTGCATTGGTATAGAACCTATGATTGTGATTTCTTAGGTATTGGGATCTCTCAGGTAAGAGAATTCCCTCCATGAATTCATATCAGATTTCTGCAACTTAGCCATACATTATAGTCTATAGCCTTTGAGAGTTCATCCTGGGGCATTCAGAATTCTTATCTTTTATATGACTTTATAATCAGGCTATGTTCTCAGTATTTGAATCTAAGTCTTACTGTCTGTGAAGACAATTTTCTAACTATTATATACTCTATAATTTTCTGTCAGTTATATCTATTATATCTCCTTCTATACCTAATGGATATTTAATAAATGCATATTGATTTGAGTTGCCTAGACTTGAAGGTGATAAAGTATCTATTCATTTTTCAGCCTTTTTATTATCTACAACTCTACCTGAAATTGAGACCATTCCTGCTTATATGTATAACAGATAATATACCATTTTTTATCCATGTGTACAAAGACTGGTCAAATCAGCACAAATACAATTTAGCTGTTAGCAAACATGAATTATGAAATTATGTTCATAAAATAATGATTAGGCTCTTCATCTCATCAGCTGGCAGAATTAAAAGCAAAAGTTAGAAGATAGATAACAAATCAATGTAAGAAAAAACTTCTGATACATATTATAGCTATCTAAAAGTGAACTTGGCTGACTACAGAGGTAGTGAGGCTCCCACTGTTCTAACTAAGGAGTTCTTAAGTTGAAGTCTGTAAACTTTTAAAAAATGATAGTTTTATTTCAGTATATTTATATATATTTTTTCTTTTGCAGTGCTTTGTGTTTTATTGTACACATTCACAAACATTATTTTGTGATTATCTTTGGTACATAGCAACTAAGAATCAGGAAGGCTTGAATTCAAATCCCAATTTAGATATTTACTAGATGCATGATCCTTTAGTTAACTTCCCTTTGCTTCAGTTTTCTGTTCCATAAAATGGAAATGATTTAGAGCACCTACTCTGAGGGTTATTGTGAGGGTTAAATGTGATAAGATTTATAAAGAACTTCACAAATATTAAAGTGCTATATAAATGCTGCTACAGCTGCTGCTGTTATTGTTAGGAGCTTATAGTAGTTCCCAGATTTTCCCAGGGGGAAAAAAAAAACCTTTTTAAATCTTCAAGTAAATTAAAGATATTGTAAAGGGAATTCCTAAGAATGATGAGTTCTAAAGTCCCTTCTAATTCTGCTGGTTTATAATTTTATAACCCTATACCCATTATTCATCTCCCATATACTTTTTTTAAATAACTATCCTCAAACAACCAAGATTTGCTACTTTTAAAGTCTTATCCAAATACTTTTTAACCAAAAAAAGTATTATTTCCTTAATATTTAATTTTCAAAAAATTTTCAAACCCCAATTCTGGGCTCCAGGCAATTTACACTTGTACTATGATATCAACTACCTCTTTCTCACAATCTACAGATTTTTCTAATTCTACAGCAATAGTGCTACCTTATGCTTTATTTCACAGAAGAAAACTACTGGCCAGATTCATATAGGTCTGTGAGGCAAGAAGCAGGAAAAGAGACAAGAGGGGCTACTTATTTTGCTCTAAGACAAATCACTTTCTGTGAAGCTGATCTTTGCAACATAGAGAAATGGATCTTGTTCTCTGACCTGACAACTAGTATTCATTTAACTAATTCATTTAGTTTATTTTAAACACATTCACTTCTCTGAGGAGAAGAAATATAAAAAGAAATGAATGAGAGTCAAGAGAATTAAAGGAAAATGAGATTGCTATTTGTTTTATTTGTTTGTTTTAAAACAATAAGAAATATAGGAGTACAAGCATGGAAATCTGTGTTTGTTATGACTCTTACTATCTACCTTTAGGATACAAGGCAGAATATTTTCACTTATTAATTTTCATTTGGACTTGAGTTCCACTCCTGATCCTAACACTATATGTTCTTGGGCAGATCATTTAATCTCTATTGGCCTTAATTTCCCCATTAGTAATATGAAATTAAATAAGGCAATTTCTTGTTCTACTATGTCCTTTGGTAGTTTAAGTTCAATGTCAGAATAAAATAAGATATTCTGAGATCATTTAACAGTTAACTAAGGGAGATTTAAATATCCATAGCAGGAGCAGGATAATCAACAAAATTAAATAATGAGGACCTCCTCAATTTTATGTAACAGAGTAAATCTCCCTAGCCTTATTTGTCTGTTGTGATTCACCAATCAAAAATCAGAATTCTTGGAACTACTGGTATCTAATTTGTCATTAAGTGACCAGGAAGTAACTTCAACAGTTTAAGTTTGAACCAGCCAAGATTCTAGAGTGGTCTCAATATCTTTTCAGGAAAAAAAAAAACCCTCACTTGAATAGAGAGAAATTTAAGATATTATAAATACCATACATCTCAACTGTTTTCCAGTTCTAAAGTTTCTCATTATAGGAAAATCCATAAATATTCTCTCATACATCTGGTAGGTGAATGTAGGTCCTCACTTGAGACCAACCAGTAAGGTATTAATGATTAGTGATTACTCGACTTATTTTCAGAGTTTCATCTTTAAAAAATTATGAACAGTTTGAAGTGTTGAACAAACAAAGCCATGCAGCTCACAGCTTTGATGAAATGGATTGTCATGGGGCAACTTGAGTATTAACAAATCTCAAAGGTTTATCGTAATTATTTTAAGTTTATAAACATTAAAACACCATGGGAATAGATACTCATCTATTCACCAAAGATATACAAAAATAGTGCCTAGGTAAATGGGAAATTCATTTGATCAAGTTTTAAGAAAAAAAATATCTTAACCTTTTAGGCTGTGACCCAACAATAAATGGAAAAGTCTACCTGAATGCAGGAATTAGTAGCTATGTTCTCAATTTCCATATGTGCAGAAATCCAGCTTCTCATCATATTGGTTTTGGCTCGCTATATGTTCAGTCCCAAATTTTCTTCTTGTTAATTACCTTAACATTCCAGTTCTATTTCCACAAAAGAATGTAAGTGTTCTTCAGGAGACTTAGAATATAGGAATAAGAGAAGCTTTTGTGAGAATGGGTGACTGGATACATTAGAGGAAAGGCCCTGTGATATTTAAAATTGTATTGTTCATGTTATTCTTAGACATATCTAGCTATATATGACATGTTTAGAGACTAAAAACTAAAAAAGGATTTTTGATTGTAAGGACTTCAGCATACTTTCACATATAACATTGATATAAATTCACCCCACAAGTTTATAGAAAATGATGAAGATTTTGAAATAAAATATCATAAATACCAGAGATGCTTTCTAAAAAATAGCAGCAAATATCTAGTATCTCATCAAAGCAGGTTATCATACTATGTTCGGTATCTGGGACACACAAATATAATATGTATGAATAGCATGTGTTTGAGAACCATTTGCTCTTCCATCAAATTATTCTTCTGATAAATGGTTATGCTTAATTAAAATATTTATGAAGTATAGCTTGTCCAAAGCTATTCTATTCTTCTAAGAATATTTAAAATTTTATAATTGTAAATTAACCAAAACATTGTAATTTTGGGCATGGTAACCTACCCTTGTGAAGGAGACTGTTTAGGCAGAATAAGTGTTAGCCTCCAGAGTGGCATAGATTGCATTTCCTTTGAGTTTCCATAGTGTACTTATCTGCCCAACTCTCCTAATCTCAATGAGTTATGGAAATGTTCTTATCTCACAAGGAGTACCATATCCAATTACTAAGAGCATACCTCACCCTCATTTATGCTGGCCAAAGTGTTAAAAGTGTTTAAATAACAGAGCCTTATGGAGTGTTCTCTTTCAATTTAGTGAATATTCTAGCAGAATTCTCTGTAGTCCTTCATCATGCTTAACAGTTTAACATTTTCATTAATAACATAGATAATGATACAAATAATATACATATTAAACTACTAGGTAAAGTATAGCTAGGTTAGATATCTAACTGCTAGATGACAATCAGAATTCAAAAAGCTTGCAATAAAAATAATGGACTGAATATCACTTTGTAACAGGTAAATTGAAGTTATTGATGCATGTGGTAATGCTTTACAATAGTGCAAATTATAATACATCCACATCTTTTCCTCTATGATTCTTGTCCTTCTCCCACAAATCCTGTATAAATAAGCCAAACTGTGAAATGGTAGCCTTCACTTAGATTGATTAATATTTCATGAGTACCAAATGCAAAAGAAAATTAATGATATTAAATCTTACATTTGGTTTTAAGAAATCAATTGCAACATTTGAAGAAGCATAGATCGGTCATAATCCATGTAAAACAAAGATCTAGTGGTTTTACAGGATGGAAAATTCAACTGGATTCAATCAATAGTATGAAATTACATTCAGAAATTAATATGATCTTAAATTGCATCCCTGGAGTTTTCAAATAAAGACTGCATTACATAATTTGTCAGGGATGTTGCATTGGGAATTCATTATAGGCACAAGTTGGACTAGTTGACCATTAAGGTTCTTTCCAATTCTAAGATTCTATTTTTTTAAATTTCCTATTGGTGGGGTAATGATGGCTGTATCTTTGAAATTTATCCTAATAATGCCTTTGACAAATAAAAAGAAGATAGAGATAAATGCTTCTTTCTTAGAAAAGAACCTTACTTTTTTTCACTGGATTATAAATTTCTCGAGGGCAGAGACCATGCCAGTATACCCAACAAAATACCTCACATATAACCAACATTCATGAAACATTTATTGAATTAATGGAAGGTATTCAATTACACTTCTATTATATTTCCAATTAATTGAGCAGTTAAAACATTTAGAAGATGCAGAAAACAGCATTGCTGGGTTCCCAAATTACCAAGGCACATCTACAATCCTAATGAATCTTTTGTCACTTGGTCCTGTTTACAGGTGCCTTTTCTACTATTCAATCATATGCGATAGTTGGGAAGATAAATGAATTGGGAAAAAGCAGGGAACAATATTGCAGTATTTTAATCTGTCACAGTGTTCCCCCCTCTTCAAAGCTTACTTGACAACTGCATTTATTTCACATTGCAATTGCTACAGGTTAATAATATTGTTTTATCAGGAAACATTTATCTTGAGGAAGAAAGTTATCCTAATACAGCAGATAAGTTAGCCAAGGACAAATAGAAAGGGGGACATTTCTAGAGGGTAATGTTAATGCCTGCAATGCTATAAAAATAAATGAAATCTGATTAACACTACTGGAGAGAAGAATAAGTCATAGTTTTCATGAAATACTGTTTTCCTGATTAGGGCCATTTCTATTTTTGTCAGCTTAAAACATTGTATTAAAGATGAGATGACTTTAAAACTTTGACAAATATCTCCAAGCCCTATGATTATAAATGATGCTGCAGGCTTATAATCCTGATGTTTTATTCCAAAGTCTTTTACTTTATAAATTGAGGCAAAGCACACAAGGGATTTAGAAGATTCTAATGAAAGGTTTTCTAAATGGATGATAGGTGGGTGTTTTTTAAGATTGGTTCACCAAATATTTTTGACGATTAAGTTCATTCTAAGGGTATTTTTCCAAGCAAAGGTGAGAGTCACCAAAATCAACATATAAATATTTTATTACATATTTTTACAGTATCACATATATTGATTATGCTTCTTTTTTCTAATTCATGAAAAGCAGCATGATATAATGCATAGAGAACTGGTCTCAAAGGCAAGAAAACCTGGATTCAATCCTGCCTCTGATCCAACTCATTGTGTGACTCTGGGCAAGTTATTCTTGGTGTCCAAAATAGGCAACTCTCTAAA
The DNA here is from genome assembly GCA_023553655.1 of Myrmecobius fasciatus. Lineage (NCBI taxonomy): Eukaryota > Metazoa > Chordata > Mammalia > Dasyuromorphia > Myrmecobiidae > Myrmecobius > Myrmecobius fasciatus. The sequence continues at coordinate 27,077 of JAJPUD010014466.1, read as the reverse complement.
AGTTTCAATCGAAAGGAAGGTAATTTGCATTGAGAGAGAAAGTTTCTTTGTCTGGGAGTTTCCAATGCCATTGAAATCAAAGGTCTTGTTACTATCCCTCTCCCTTTTTAAAAATTCAATCAAGGTTAGTCCATTTTTACCCTTACCATTATTAAGCCTGCACTTTATTCAATGGCAAACTAATTCTTTGCAAAGTCATAAACCTTTTTCCACAGACCTGGTCAGAATTTCTCTATTCTTTATTGTATTTATTTATTGTGAAACCAACTCTGATCTAGAATTATCCATTAAGATATGAGGGAAATAGTTTGGCCATTATTTATAGGAATGTAGAATGTGTGAACTGTTGCTTGTCTTTTTAAAAATTGATCAGCTAAAACATGTACAGGAGATATACTCTTCTTTTGCATTGTGGAATTGCTTACAACATTCTGCAGTTTCTCAAAATGCATTGCACAACTTTGCAGGACCACAGCTAAGCCAGTTAAAATATATCAGAACCCAAATGGAAGGTTTATAATACCACAGGTGTGGCTCTATAATCTTACCTCACTAATAATATAACTTAGATCCTTATGTAGCACCTTTCCTTAACAAGTTCAAATTGTACAAATATGATACTGACAACTCAAAAAGCTTCTCTATAATTAAGAAGGGTATAGGTTAATTAGATCTCTTAATGATGAGTAAACTCATGATATTCTGTACTGGCAATTAACTATTATTCTGTACTCAGTTGCTGCCTTTTTATTGTATGGAACTATTCACTGGACCACAAATGTTAAGCAGAAGGAACATGAAATGTGTGAAGAGGACAGAGGATCATTAATTGCTCTTGAATCAAGTCTTATATCATAGACACATCTTCTGCCAAACCAGTTCCTATAAGAGCCAGGGCCCAAAGGCTAAAGTCTTTCCAAAAGAGAACCATATAAATCATGAAATCATGGCAGCATGCAGAAGCTCAGAATTGGAAGGGATTTTAGATGACATAGAAGTTAGACTGTTTCAGAACTTTCCTAGTCTAGTATTCTTAATTTAATAAGAGCTATATATTGAACTTAATCACAAGATTGCATTGTCATACAATTCTCACATAAGCTATACCTTCAAAAAATGTTAGGTGGCCCTTATTTGTCTAGTGCAGCTAGATAGTATGATAGATAGGGCACTGGGTCTAGAGTCACAAAGACCTGAGTTCAAATCAGGTGTAAGACACTTACTAGATGTGTGACCCAGGGAAATCACTTTCCTCATTTGTAAAATGAGACAAAAAAAAGGAAATGGCAAACCACTCTAAGATCTTTGTCAAGAAAACCTCCTAGAAAAGAGATTGTATATTGGACAAAACAAAAAAAGAACTAAACAGCAACGATGAAACATTTGCTTAGATACTTTGTTTCACTTGTTATATAGATATTTTATTCATTATTCTGATATGGATAGACAAAATAACTTAAAAAAACCCATAGTCAAAATAAGAAAAATATCTCCTATTAGCTGTCGCCTTTTTCTTCCTGTATACATCTGTGTTACAAGAAGTAAGCATCAAGCAGCTAGAGGACTGTTACATTTTAAATTAATAAAGTAAAAGAAACTCCTTTCTGACTGGAGACACACAATTGGCAGTTATTTTTAAAAAGTAAAGTTGTGCTTAAATTAAAACAATATCCTGTCAGCCATATACTGAAATTGTCTTCTGTCTTCAATTCAATATATTTTCTAAGTTTTTATTATGGCAAAGAATAATAATAGAGTTAGATGAATATGGCTGTGTATTTTCATGGAATTTCTGTGTTTGATTTTTCTTTATACCACTAGCATTTAGCACAATGCCTAATGACTATATTGAGTTATTAATAAATGCTAGTTTGTTGTTTTGTTGTTTGATTTAAAGTTAAATGGGAGCAGATTACAAGTAACTGAGGTTTCAGGGCATGGTGGATAATTGAGAAGGAATTAGAACTGCAGAATGGAACAATGTCAGCAAAGAAGGTTAATCAAATTTATTTGAAAGTAAGACATGAAGCAAAGTTCCCAGAGATGATAAGATACAATTATATCCTTAGAAAATGGACAAAACTGCCAAGTTAAGATTTAGAAAACTATGGAGTTACACTCTTGGACTAGTACAAACTTAACAAGCCACGAAAATGAAAAAGATTTCCATAAATGAGTAGTATTCCATTTCCTTGGACCCGTCTTTCCTAACTAGAGTAACTAATATAACATGATTAGGATGGTCACTTCTAGGAAATCCAATATGTTCATATTTCCTGAATCCATAGTAGGAAAAGATTTCTGAGACCATCTAGACCTACAATATTTCAGAAACAATCCCCTGAACAGCACATGCAACAAGTGGTCTTTCAGTCAATTAGGCTTTCTTTTCTACAGCTCTTGTTTCCCAAGATTTTATCTCATATCTACTCTGTATATGTCTTATATGTCTAATTATTTGCACATTTTCTTTCTTCATTAGAATATATACCATAATCTTGTTATCTTGTAATAAATACTTTATGATTAATTGATTTAATAACTGGGTATTTTTAACATTGAGTGATTTATTGCTTTTCCAATACTTCATTGAAATAAAGAAGATATTGAGTTATTGAAGACTATCTCAGGAAAACATAAGATCTGTCAGATCTTACCATGCTAAAATGACTTCAAGTATCACTAGCCTTAACTAATTGACAAGGGTGCACATATCAATTTGAGAAGTCATTGAACAAACAATAATGCTTTATATATAACACATTTTCATATTTCAGAACCTATATGGAATATTTTGAAAACCAAAACTAAAAAGGAACAATGTTAGAGCATTATCAGTTGAGCAGTGACTAGGAAAAGATAAAGCAGAACTGAATAATCTAATTGCCCTTTTCATTTTGTGCTTTTCTGTAAGTTCACAAGTATGTTCCTATGAATCTTTTAAGATATCCAACTTTTACAAGACATTTTGAAGTTAACCAATACCAATAGATAAAATAAAAATAAGAAACAAAGTTGAGAAGGGTGGAGCCAAGATGGCGAACTGCAGACAGCATTCTCTATGAGCTCCTGAGACCTTCCCTCAGACCCAGACAAATTGAGCCTCCGAACTGGTTTTGGAGTGAGGGCTCCACCAAACACTTGGACTACAACGCACTTCAATGAAAAATCTACTTTGAAAAAACTCTGGAGAAGGTTAGCCTCAGGGGAATCGGCCGATAGCCACGATCAGACGCCAGTGCGCCCGGGGCGGAAGTCAGGCTGTGACAGAGGCGGGTTTTAGGCACCCAGGAAGTCCCTGGGAGATGCCTGGGCCACTTTGCTCTGCTTGCGGGCAGGTGCTTTGGCAGATCTGCCTTTGGTAAAGGGTGGATTGAGAGCAGCTGAAAGTGTGGTCCTAGTGCAGATCTTGCTGACCAGCCTCAGACTGGAAGTCAACTCAGCAAACTGCCCCAGGGCAAATTGAAACTGCAGCAGAATTCCCTGCTGGTGACTGATACCTCAGCTCAAAATCATAAGCAAGAAGCAGAAGAGAGCTCTCACCATAGACAGCTTCTATGGAGAGAAAGTAGGGAAGTCCCCAGATCATGAGATTCTGAAAACAATCCCAGATGAAGCCACAAAGGCAGACTTAAGCTGGTGTCCTTTTCAGAAGGCTTACCTGGAAGATTGCATAAAGAATCTCAAAAGAGAGCTAGAAGAAGAATGGGGAAATAAATTGAGATCAGTGCAACAGAGATGTCAAAAACTGGAAAACAGGACTGGTGAATTGGAAAAAGAAAACAATTCATTGAAAAACAAGATTGGTGAATTGGAAAAAATCACCAATTCACTGGAAAATAAAAATGGTGAATTGGAAAAAAATCACCAATTCACTGGAAAATAAAAATGGTGAATTGGAAAAAGACAACAATTCACTGAAAAATAAAAATGGAAAAATGGAAAAAGAATGCATTGAACCAAGAAATTCAATTGGCCAGTTACAAAAGGAATTAAAAAAGATAACTGAAGGAAATAATACCTTAAAAATTAAAATTGAACAAATAGAAGTAAATGACTCAATAAGACTTCAAGAATCAGTCAAACAAAAACAAAAAATGAAAAAAATAGAAGAAAATATGAAATATCTCCTAGGAAAAACAACTGACTTGGAAAACAGATCCAGGAGAGACACTCTAAGGATTTTCAGACTCCCTGAAAGCCATGATGAAAAAGAAGAACCTTGATGCTATCTTCCAGGAAATCATGAAAGAGAATTGCCCTGATGTTTTAGAATCAGAAGGCAAAATGGCATTGAAAGAATTCACTGATCACCTCCTGAAAGAGACCCCAAAATTAAAACCCCAAGGAATATCGTGGCCAAATTTCAGGACTATTGCACCAAGGAAAGGATAGTGCAAGCAACTAGAAAGAAAGAGTTTAAATACCGAGGAACTGTAATTAGAATTACACAAGATCTGTCAGCTTCCACATTAAAGGATAGAAGGGCCTGGAATCAGATATTCCGAAAGGCAAAAGAACTTGGATTACAGCCAAGAATAAGCTATCCAGCTAGAATGAGCATCATCTTCCAGGGAAGAAGATGGTCATTTAATGATACAGGAGAATTTCACCTATTTCTAATGAAAAGACCAGATCTGAACAAAAAATCTGACCTCCAAACACAGAACTCTAGAGAAGCGTAAAAAGGTAAAAAGGAAAGAACTCTCGAGAACTATATCTCTACTAAGGGTATCCTTAAAGAATGGGGGTATAATTTGATTTTACTTTGATAATAATCGAAAAGAAATTAGAGGTGGAAGGTATATCATACTGTAAAAAAGGGGGGGAGGGGAAAGGAGGTAAAATAAAGTAAAGAAAAAGGAGATAAAATAAGGCAAAGTCTTATGAGGAGACATAGAAAATCTAATATAATTGAGGGAAAGAAGGGAGGGTGATGAGTATTGTGTAAATCTTACTCTCATTGGATTGGGCTCTAAAGGAGCATATCAGACACATTTGATTTCAGGGCAAAACTTGGCCCTCTGTATAGGGAATTAGGAGGGAAAGGAGGAAAAGAAAGGGATAAATTAATAGAAGGATTAGGGGAAAGGTGTATAAAAGAGGGAGGGTTCTAAAGGGGGGAGGACTGTTAGAGGGAGGTGGTCATCAAAAATAAAATCCTGGGGAGGGGGAAGGGAGTAAGGGGAAAGGGAAGAGAAAAATATAACTTTGGGTAAATGAGATGGCAGGAAATACAGATACAGTTATTTTAACTGTGAATGTGAATAGGATGAACTCTCCCATAAAACGGAAACAGATAGTGGACTGGATTAAAAGCCAGAATCCTACAATATGTTGTTTACAAGAAACACATTTAAAACATAGAGATACATACAGAATGAAGGTAAAGGGCTGGAGCAGAATCTTTTATGCTTCAAGTGAACAAAAAAAGCAGGGGTAGCAATCCTTATCTCAGATCAAGTAAAAGCAAAAATAGATCTAATTAAAAGAGATAAGAAAGGAAACTATATTTTACTAAAGGGTGCCATAGACAATGAAGCTGTATCAATACTAAACATATATGCACCAAGTGGTATAGCATCCAAATTCCTAGAGGAGAAACTAACCGAGATGCAAGGAGAAATAGACAGTAATACTATACTAGTGGGAGATCTCAACCTTGCTCTCTCAGAATTAGATAAATCAAACCACAAAATAAATAAGAAAGAAGTTAGGGAGATAAACAAAATGTTAGATAAGTTAAGTATGACAGATCTCTGGAAAAAATTGAATGGTGATAGAAGGGAGTATACTTTTTTCTCAGGGGTTCATGGAACTTATAAGAAAATTGATCATGTGTTAGGGCATAAAAACCTCAAAATCAAATGTAGAAAAGCAGAAATAGTAAATGTATCCTTTTCAGATCATGATGCAATAAAACTCACATGTAATATAAGGCCAGGAGAAAATAGACCAAAAGTTAATTGGAAATTAAATAATCTAATCCTGAAGAATGAATGGGTGAAAGAGCAAATTATAGACACAATCGATAATTTCATCCAGGAGAATGACAATAATGAGACAACATACCAAAATTTGTGGGATATGGCCAAAGCGGTTATAAGGGGTAACTTTATATTTCTAGATGCTTATTTGCATAAAATACAGAAAGAGAAGATCAATGAATTAGGGTTACAATTAAAAAAACTAGAAAAAGAGCAAATTAAAAACCCTCAATCAAATACCAAATTGGAAATTCTGAAAATAAAAGGTGAGATTAATAAAATTGAAAATAAGAAAACTATTGAATTAATAAATAAAACTAAGAGTTGGTTTTATGAAAAAACCAACAAAATAGATAAGCCTTTAGTTAATTTGATCAGAAAAAGGAAAGAAGCAAATCAAATTGTTAGTATCAAAAATGATAAGGAAGAACTTTCCTCCAATGAAGAGGAAATTAGAGTAATTAATAATTAGGAGTTACTTTGCCCAACTTTATGCCAATAAATTCGATAATCTAAATGAAATGGAGGAATATCTACAAAAATATAGTTTGCCTTGGTTAACAGAAAAAGAAATAGATTATTTAAATAGCCCCATTTTAGAAAAAGAAATAGAACAAGCTATTAATCAACTCCCTAAGAAAAAATCTCCAGGGCCAGGTGGTTTTACATGTGAATTCTACCAAACATTTAAAGAACAATTAATTCCAATACTATACAAACTATTTGAAAAAATAGGGACAGAAGATACACTACCAAATTCCTTCTATGATACAGATATGGTGCTGATAGCTAAACCAGGTAGGGTGAAAACAGAGAAAGAAAACTATAGACCCATTTCCCTAATGAATATTGATGCAAAAATTTTAAATAAGATTTTAGCAACGAGATTACAGAAAGTTATCTCCAGGATAATACATCTTGACCAAGTAGGATTTATACCAGGAATGCAGGGCTGGTTCAATATCAGGAAAACTATCAGCATAATCAAATATATTAATAACCAAACTAACAAAAACCATATGATTATCTCCATAGATGCAGAAAAAGCATTTGATAAAATCCAACACCCATTCCTATTAAAAACACTAGAAAGTATAGGAATAAATGGGGTTTTCCTTAAAATGATTAGTAGCATCTACTTAAAACCATCAGCAAGTATCATATGTAATGGAGACACACTAGAACCATTCCCAATCAGATCAGGAGTGAAACAAGGCTGTCCACTATCACCATTACTATTTAATATTGTATTAGAAATGTTAGCTTTGGCAATAAGAGAAGAAAAAGAGATGAAAGGAATTAGAGTAGGTAATGAAGAAACCAAATTATCACTCTTTGCAGATGACATGATGGTATACTTAGAGAACCCTAGAGACTCAACTAAAAACTACTAGAAACAATTCACAACTTTAGTAAAGTTGCAGGATTCAAAATAAATCCACATAAATCATCAACATTTTTATATATTACCAACAAAGTTCAGCAGCAAAAGATAGAAAAAGAAATTCCTTTCAGAATAACAGATGATAGCATAAAATATTTGGGAATCTATCTGCCAAGAAAATGTCAGAAACTATATTAACTAAACTACAAAACACTTTCCACACAAATAAAATCAGACCTAATCAATTGGGAAAACGTTAAGTGCTCATGGGTAGGCCGAGCAAATATAATAAAAATGACAATACTACCCAAACTAATTTACTTATTTAGTGCCATACCGATCAAACTCCCAAGAAATTATTTTACAGATCTAGAAAAAATAGTAGCAAAGTTCATTTGGAAGAAAAAAAGGTCAAGAATTTCAAGGGAATTAATGAAATAAAAGACAGATGAAGGTGGCCTTGCTGTACCAGATATAAAACTATATCATAAAGCAGCAGTCATCAAAACCATTTGGTACTGGCTGAGAAATAGGGCAGTAAATCACTGGCATAGAATAGGATATCAGGACAAGCTAGGTAATAACGTTAGCAATTTAGTGTTTGATAAACCCAAAGACCCCAGCTTTTGGGATAAGTACTCACTATTCAGCAAAAACTGCTGGGATAATTGGAAACTAGTATGAAAGAAACTAAGGCTGGACCCACACCTAACACCGCACACCAAGATAAGATCTAAATGGGTTCATGATCTAGATATAAAAAGTCATGTTATAACCAAATTAGAGGAACATGGGATAGTTTACCTCTCAGACCTGTGGAGATGGAATAAATTTATGTCCAGGGAAGATCTGGAACTCTTAATTGAACACCAGATAGATAATTTTGATTATATTAAGTTTATAAGTTTCTGTACTAACAAAACTAATGCAGACAAGATTATGAGGGAAGCATCAAATTGGGAAATCATCTTTACATTTAGGGGTTCTGATAAAGGTCTTATCTCTAAGATATATAGAGAATTGTCTCACATTTATAAAAATTCAAGCCATTGTCCATTTGATAAATGGTCAAAGGATATGAACAGACAATTTTCAGATGATGAAATTAAAACCATCTCTAGTCATATGAAAAGTTGCTCCAAATCACTATTGATCAGAGAAATGCAAATTAAGACAACCCTGAGGTACCACTACACACCTGTCAGATTGGCTAAAATGACAGGAAAAGATAATGATGAATGTTGGAGGGGATGTGGGAAGACTGGGACACTGATGCATTGTTGGTGGAGCTGTGAACGGATCCAACCATTCTGGAGAGCAATTTGGAGCTATGCTCAAAAAGTTATCAAACTGTGCATACCCTTTGACCCAGCAGTGTTTCTATTGAGCTTATATCCCAAAGAAATCATAAAAGAAGGAAAGGGCCCCACATGTGCAAGAATGTTTGTGGCAGCTCTTTTTGTGGTGGCTAGAAACTGGAAACTGAGTAGATGCCCATCAATTGGAGAGTGGCTGAATAAATTATGGTATATGAATGTTATGGAACATTATTGCTCTGTAAGAAACGACCAGCAGGACGATTTCAGAGAGGCCTGGAGAGACTTGCATGGACTGATGCTGAGTGAGATGAGCAGAACCAGGTGATCGTTGTATACGGCAACAACAGTACTATATGAGGATCAGTTCTAATGGACATGACTCTCTTCAACAATGAAATGCTTCAAACCAATTACAATTGTGCAGTGAAGAAGGCCATATATACTCAGAGTGAAGGATGTGAAATGTGGACCACAACATAACATTTTCATGTTCTCTATTGAGGTTTGCTTTCATTGTATTTCCTTTATCGGATTATTCTCTCTTATAGATACGATTTCTCCTGAACAAAAAAATGATGTATGGCAATAACTATACATATATTCGACTTAAGTATTCTAACATAATTATCATGTAGTGGATATCCTGCTATCTAGGGGAGGGGTGGGAAGTAGGGGGGAAAATCTGTAACAGAAAGCTTTGTAAGGGTTAATGTTTAGTAATTACCCATACATATGTTTTGCAAATAAAAAGTATTAATAATAAAAAAATACCAACATGAAAAAAAAGTTAAAAAAAAAAAGGCTGATGATGGTAGATTTGCTGTACCAGATCTAAAACTATATTACAAAGCAGTGGTCATCAATACCATTTGGTACTGGCTAAGAAATAGAGTAGTCGATCAGTGGAACAGGATAGAATCACAAGACAACCTAGGCAATAACTATAGCAATTTAGTCTTTGATAAACCCAAAGACCCCAGCTTCTGGGATAAGTACTCACTATTTGACAAAAACTGCTGGGAAAATTGGAAACTGGTGTAGAAGAAATTAGGGCTTGACCCACATCTAACACCACATACTAAGGTAAGATCTAAATGGGTTCATGATCTGGATATAAAGAGTGATATTATAAGCAAATTAGAGGAACGTAATATAGTATACCTCTCAGACCTATGGAGATGGAATAAATTTATATGCAAAGAAGAACTGGAACTCCTAATTCAAAACCAGATAGATAACTTTGACTATATTAAATTAAAAAGTTTTTGTACAAACCAAACCAATGCAGTCAAGATTAGGAGGGAAGCAATAAATTGGGAAATCATCTTTACATTTAAGGGTTCTGATAAAGGTCTCTTCTCTAAAATATATAGGGAATTGTCTCATATTTATAAACATTCAAGCCATTCTCCAATCAATAAATGGTCAAAGGATATGAACAGACAATTTTCAGAGGATGAAATTAAATCTATGTGTAGTCATATGAAAAGGTGCTCCAAATCACTATTGATCAGAGAAATGCAAATCAATACAACCCTGAGGTACCACTACACACCTGTCAGATTGGCTAAAATGACAGGAAAAGTTAATGATGAATTTGGAGGGGATGTGGGAAGGCTGGGACACTGATGCATTGTTGGTGGAGCTGTGAATGGATACAGCCATTCTGGAGAGCAATTTGGAACTATGCTCAAAAATTTATCAAACTGTAAATACCCTTTGACCCAGCAGCATTTTTATTGGTCTTATATCCCAAAGAAATCATAAAGGAAGGAAACGGCCCCACATGTACAAGAATGTTTGTGGCAGCCCTTTTTGTAGTGGCTAGAAACTGGAAACTGAATAGATGTCCTTCAATTGGAGAATGGCTGAGTAAATTATGGTATATAGATATTATGGAATATTATTGTTCTGTAAGAAATGACCAGCAGGACGATTTCAGAGAGGCCTGGAGAGACTTACATGAACTGATGCTGAGTGAAATGAGTAGAACCAGGAGATCATTATACACAGCAACAACAATACTATATGACGATCAATTCTGATGGACATGGCTCTCTTCAACAATGAAATGTTTCAAACCACTTCCAATTGTTCACTGAAGAAAGTCATATATACCCAGAGAGAGGGATGTGAAATGTGGACCACAACATAACATTCTCATACTCTTGATTGATGTTTGTTTACATTTTGTTTCCTTTATCTGATGTCTTTTGTGTAGATACGATTTTTCTTGCACAACAATAAGTTTGGAAATATGTATACATATATTCGATTTGTCAAGTATTTTAACATAATTAACATGTAGTAGATATCCTGCCATCTAGGGGAGGGGTGGGGAGTTGGGGGGAAAATTTGTAACAGAAAGCTATGTAAGGGTTAATGTTGAAGAATTACCCATACATCTGTTTTGCAAATAAAATAAAATTCTAAAAAAAAGAAACCAAGTTGATTGGGAAATATTTTATTTGTTTGATGCCATGTCACTTAAATTAAGATGTAGTACTTATTATGCACCTTGCATTGTGCTAAGTGTTGTTTGCATATACAAACCAAAATAAAATAGTCACAGAGAATTACTAATAGAGAAGTCAATGAACACATCAAAGGGAAATGAAAAGTTGGACTGAGACAAAGGTAGCCATGCAGAAGTTGAAAAGTCTGGGACATCAGGAAACAGTCACAGAATAATATCTTGCATCTAAGGTAAACCTAAATGTTCCACTAAAAATCATCTTGATCAATTTCCCATTTTAATTTCAACAGATTATAGAAAAGTGTTTAAACTCTTAATCTCTGGAAAACTCCTCAATTAAGTTTTCTCTTCCCTCATATTATGTAATTTGCTCTCACAAGAGCTTCAGGCTTTTTTTTTAATTAATGCTTTTTAATTTTAAAAAGATATACCGGCATGATTTTCAACATTCACCTTTACAAAATCTTGTGTTCTAAAATTTTTCCTCCCTTTCTCCCACTCCCTCCCATAGATGTAAAGTAATCCAACATATGTTAAATGTGTAATTCTTATATATATACATATATATATATATATATATATATATCTGCAAATATCATGACACACAAGAAAAATCAGATCAAAAAGAAAAAAATTAGAGAGAAAACAAAATGCAAGCAAGCAACAAGAAAAAGAGTGGAAATACTATGTTGTGATCCACACTCAGTTTCCACAGTCTTCTCTCTGGGTAGAGATGACTCACTTCATCACAACATCATTGGAACTGGTCTGGATAATTTCATTGTTGAAGAAAGCCACGTCCATAAAAATTGATCATCGTATAATCTTCTTTTTGCCATGTATAATGATCTCCTGGTTCTGCTCATTTCACTTAGCATCAGTTCATATAAGTCTCTCCAGACCTCTCTGAAATCATCCTGCTGGTCATTTCTTATAGAATAATTATATTCTATAGCATTCATATACCATAACTTATTCAGCTATTTTTCAATGTGCATCCACCCAATTTCCAGTTTATTTCCACTACAAAAAGGGGTACCACAAACATTTTGCACATGTGGGTCACTTTCCCTCCTTTATGATCTCTTTGGGATACAAGTCCAGTAGGAATAACTTCACTCTTAATAATGACCTACCAACACTTATAGTCCCAAAGTGGTACCAATGAACATTGGAAGGAATACTTCAGAGTAAGAGAGATGAAATGAAAAACCTTTATTAAGAGAAATTGAGGCTACCAAATGTGAGATTTAAGAGATGAAGCAGTATCATTTAATATTTAAGTCTGGTGGACTTGCTCTTAGAATGATTTGGGGTACAAAGATGAAAATAAGGAACATTCAGAAATTATCAAATTTGATGGGTCACTAATATACCCATATAAATAATATATCCATAAAATACAATATATCCAATGTCATGTGCTCAAATCAAGACATGACAGCAAGTATAGAATGGAGAACCAAATATGAACCAGATGCTTGAGTTTTCTAGGGAAATAAAAGCAACTATAGGGAAGGCTGGAGGTGGGGGGAAAGATTTGGAGAAGGGAGTAAAAAGAATTATGATAATAGATGTTTAGAATTAGGAGAACTGGATAGAAATAGGTAGATCAGTGGTTAGGAAATGACAGTGAGGAACAGGGATCAAGATAACTAGGTATTTCCTTCTTCATAATGAGTAGTGGAAAATGAGTTCCAAAGAAGTGGAGAGAAATGGAATAAATACATTGACAAGTATTTTTTTAAGTAAATGAAGCATATAAGACAAAGGTTCAAAGTAAAGACCAGTTTGTCCCTATTTGATTATGAATTCCCAAATGCACAATGGGAAAAATGAAAAGAGCAGGTAAGTGGAGAAGATATGCATTGGTGTGGGACTTCTGATCTACTTCTACCAATCCTTTGATATAGGTCCTCAATCCATCAATTGAGACTGCAACTATCTACTAATACATCCTCATTCCTCTGTTCTTATTACCCAACTCAAAGTGATCAGTTTGTACTGTTACTAGAATCTTGTCATTTCTTGTGCATTTAGTCAGTTTAGTGAGATTATATCTCTCTTCCTCTTCAAAACTCTCCATTTACTTCCTACCTTATTTCCCACATGAAGCTCAGACTCCTTAGCCGGGCACCCAGGGTTATCTCTCACCTTGTATCACCCCATTTTTTAAATTTTATACCACCCTACTCACCATATGATAAGTGGATCACAAACAGCAGTGAGGGACATTAGACATTGCTGGACAACACTTCCCTCTTTCCACTTTTATAATGAGAAAAGGAGACCCAGAGGTAAAGTGACTCAATGTATTAAAGACAGAAAGTAGTGGATCTGGTATTAACAACTCAGTCTTAAATTCCAAAACTAGTTCTTCTTTCTATGCTTCAGTCACATTAAACCACTCAACCACGTGGGTGAATGTTCTATATCGAGTTACCTTGCTCCAACTGTAATGTTCCCATTCCCAAATCTATCTGCTGATTTCCTACATTCGAGATAACATTGGTAAGATATCTGTTAACTTTAAAGTGCTATATTAATTCTAGCTATAGTTATCATTACTATCCATCCTCAGTGGCCTCTCTGATCTTCTCCTTATTCCCCAGCCAGTAAGCAGTATCCCCTGCTTTGAACTCACAATCTATATGATTCTGGAGGAAAAAGTGGCGCAGGTGACTTTGCATACCCTTCTGTCACTTAAATCTAATTCATTTGCATATTATGGCATCCCTTTCCTGATGTCATGGTCCTCTTTGAGAATAAAGGACATATAAGGGATATGAACAGACAATTTTCAGATGATGAAATTAAAACCATCTCTAGTCATATGAAAAGTTGCTCCAAATCACTATTGATCAGAGAAATGAAAATTAAGACAACTCTGAGGTACCACTACACACCTGTCAGATTGGCTAAAATGACAGGAAAAGATAACAATGAATGTTGGAGGGGATGTGGGAAAACTGGGACACTAATACATTGTTGGTGGAACTGTGAATGGATCCAACCACTCTGGAGAGCAATTTGGAGCTATGCTCAAAAAGTTGTCAAACTGTGCATACCCTTTGACCCAGCAGTGTTTCTACTGGGCCTATATCCCAAAGGGATCTTAGAGGAGGGAAAGGGCCCCACATGTGCAAGAATGTTTGTGGCAGCCCTTTTTGTAGTGCCTAGAAACTGAAGGGGTGCCCATCAGTTGGAGAGTGGCTGAATAAATTATGGTATATGAATGTTATGGAATATTATTGCTCTGTAAGAAACGACCAGCAGGACAATTTCAGAGAGGCCTGGAGGGACTTGCATGAACTGATGCTGAGTGAAACGAGCAGAAACAGGGGGTCATCAAACACAGCAACAACAGTATTACATGATGATCAATTCTGATGGACATGGCTCTCTGCAATAAAGAATTGTCTCAAACCAGTTCCAATTGTTCACTGAAGAAAACCATATACACCCAGAGAGAGGGATATGAAATATGGACCACATCGTAACATTTTCATGATCTCTATTGACATTTGCTTGCATTGTGTTGCCTTTCTCTGATTCTTTTTTTTTCCTTGTAGATAGGATTTTTCTTGCATAACTTCTCAAGCATTTCAACATTATTAACTTCTAGTGGACTTCCTGCCATCTAGGGGAGGGGAGGGGACTGGGAGTAAAATTTGTAATGGAAAGCTTTGTAAAGATCAACACTGGGGAACTACCCATACATATGTTATACAAATAAAAAGCTTTAATAAAAGAAAAAAAAAGAGAATAAAGGACATATCAATAACATACCTGATGTACAATAGTTACCTGCTTATAACATATCATTTTTATTACAATTATTGATGCATGTTTCACATTCACATTGCTCTCCTACTCACTTTATATACATATCTCTTCATACACCCTATTTCTGAGATTCATTATATAAAGGATGATTTTTTAATTTAATTTCTTCTATTACTTAAAATAGTAGAATTTAAATACTACCTGAAAGCAACTAACATTTTTATAAGAATTAAGCACATAAAGAAAAAAAAAAACCTTTTTGTCTCTCATAGCAATACCAACTCTCACCTTTTTAAAAAATAATTTTTTTTTGTGATTTTTCCTTCCTTATTACATCTTCACAGTTAATCTCCAGCATGAAGTCTCTGATGAGGGATAAATTAAATTAATTGTAGTTATGGAAATTCTCATCAGGATGAATTACCTTATATAAGACGCTCCATTTAAATGAAGGCGTTTTATAGGTTTAGCATTTGGGCTATCAAATTTATAACTCAATATAATCATGTATTGGTTAATAAACACACTAGCAAGACACTATGACTGTAACTTGTTCCATACAGAGTTGGAAAAAATGTTGTTTAAAAGGTATTCTATAATTGGATACAGTATTCACAAACATATCTTAAGAATCACAAGTGTTTCAGAAGAATATGATAATCAAAAAATCTGGGAATAATACAAGAATAATAATGAAAAGAAACTGCCCAGAATTAATGAATTTAAGACAACAAAAAAGCATAATAGAGTACACATATCACCTAGAACAATAAAAAAGTTTATACTTTAGGCATCAAGATACATAATGGTTAATTTTAATAATTTAATGACAATGTCAAATAATGCATTTTGCAAATAGTGGACACCTAGATATTCCATTATAAAGGAAAAGAAATTTGAATAACACAGGATTATTCTATGAGTATGGAATGAGAATTATCATAGAAGGGAAAATAATACAATTTTTGAGAATCAAAAGAGTTAAATCAATCCCAACAGTCAAATCTGGCAAATGTGAGCTTAATCATCAATAAAAAAGAAGAATGCTCAATAAGTTGAAGGCATTTGAGATATTCATTTTTTAAAAAAGGTAAAATTAAAAGCATGTGTTAGTAGAATGTCTAACTCTTTAATTCTCCCAAAATACATGAAAGCTAATTATAACTACCAAGAAAAGAATGAGAGAAAATATCTTACCTGTATTTAGAAGTAATGTAAAGCATTGTCCAATAAATAAATTATTGAATAAATATTTATTATGTGATTATTAATTGCCAGGAACTGTGTGCTAGACACTAAGGATACAAATGTTGCAAGCTTCTTGAGGGCAGGGACTATTTGGTGATTGATGTGTGTGTGTGTGTGTGTGTGTGTGTGTGTTTTAACTTTTCTTTGCATTTCCAATGCTTGGCACATTGCCTGGAGCATAATAAACACTTAATAAACAATAATTGACTGACTAAAATAATCTCAACTCCCAACGAACTTATATTCTAGTTGCAAAAAAGTACTTATATAAATACATAGAGCATAAATATAAAGTGAATACAATTGTCGGGTGGGGGGGCAAAATAGTTAAATATAAAACAGTTTGGGAAGAAATGAAATTGCATTTGGGATCAGGAAAATCTTCATGCAGAAGATGGAGAAGGATCTTAGAGGAAGAGGGAAACTCTTACGCAAAAGCAGGTAAGTATATATGCGAACCATGGGAAATGGTCAATGCAAAAGCACAGAAATGAGATGGAGTACTGTATGGAAGAAACAGAGAGATGGCCAGTGATTA
Organism: Myrmecobius fasciatus; assembly: GCA_023553655.1. Lineage (NCBI taxonomy): Eukaryota > Metazoa > Chordata > Mammalia > Dasyuromorphia > Myrmecobiidae > Myrmecobius > Myrmecobius fasciatus. Next base: position 10,339 of record JAJPUD010014466.1, on the reverse strand, counting down.
GGAAAGGGAATAGTCTGATAAAGCTGGAAAGATAGGTTAGGGTCAAGTTGTATATGGCTTTAGAAGTTAAATAGAGGAGCATGTTTATATTTTATCCTCAAGGGAGTAGGAAATCACTGAAGTTGGTTAACTAGTGAAATCACATGGTCATATATGTGCCTTGGTAACAGAGAACAAGGTGGATCAGACTAGGGAAAGCTGAGGCAGGATAAGCAAGGAATCTGGCATAATGATCTAGGTGAGTGGTGATGAGAGCCATATGACAATGAAAATATTACCGATTCTGGAAGTATTAGAACACACATGCACACACAAAGTATGTGTGCATTCTTTCTCTCTCTCTCTCTCTCTCTCTTTGTTCTTATTTCCCTCTTTCTTTTTCTTTGTCTCTCTCTTTCTCTTTCCATCTTTCTCTGTCTCTCTCTTTTTCTATCTCTATCTCTTTACCTCTGTCTCTTTCTCTTTCCCTCTCTTTGTCTCTGTCTCTCTTCATGTCTGTGTATCTCTCTGTCTCTGTCTCTGTCTCTCTCTCTGTTCTCTCTGTTCTGTGTATGTCTCAGTCTCTGTCTCTGTCTCTTTGTCTCTGTCTTTCTCTGTTTCTGTCTGTCTCTGTCTCTCTTTCTCTCTCTCTTTCTCCTTATTTCCCTCCTTCTCTCTCTCTCTTCCGACTCTTTCTCTTTCCATCTTTCTCTGTCTCTTTTTCTATCTTTGTCTCTTTCTCTTTCCCTCTCTCTCTCTCTCTCTCTCTCTCTCTTTATGTCTATCTGTGAATCTCTCTGTCTCTGCTCTGTCTCTGTCTCTCTCTGTCTTTCTCTGTCTCTCTCTGTCTCTGTCTCTGTCTCTCTCTCTGTTTTCTCTGTTCTATGTCTCAGTCTCTGTCTCTGTCTCTTTGTCTCTTTGTCTTTCTCTCTGTCTGTCTGTCTGTCTGTCTCTCTCTCTCTCTCCCTTTCTCCTTATTTCCCTCCTTCTCTCTCTCTTCCTGTCTCTCTCTTTCTATCTTTCTCTGTCTCTTTTTCTATCTCTGTCTCTTTCTCTTTCCCCCTCTCTCTCTCTCTTTATGTCTATCTGTGAATCTCTCTGTCTCTGCTCTGTCTCTTTCTCTTTGTCTTTCTGTCTCTGTCTGTATCAGTCTCTGTCTATCTCTCTCCTTTATATCTGTTTATCTTCTTATTCCTTGTCCCCCTTCTTTTTTTTCTTTTTCTGTCTCTGTGTCTATCTCTCTCGTTTCACTTCCCCCCATCTCCCCATCTCTCTTTCTGTCTGTCTGTCTATCTGTGTCTCTATTAGTCTCTGCATCTCTTAGTGTGTATCTCTCTTATCTCCTCATGTGTCTGTCTCTCTATGTGTGTGTGCGCATATGTGTATTTGTATGTGAATAAATACACATGTATAATATGTGCATATCCCCATTCAACCTCTCATGTAGGACCAGGGTGATTGCTTTTTTGTTTAAAGGGAAGTCAAGTCTTTCATCTAGGTGACATCACTTTCTGTTAAGAACCAGCCGTAAGTGTGAAGAAGCAGGTCAATTCATGGGAAAACCCCCACAGCTGTGAATTATAACATACTTGAAGGAATTGCAAAGCAACCTTTATTGATTGCTTGTGAATTTGGAATGAAATAAACTAGAGGCAAGAGGGAGAAGAGAGAGGTCAGAGAATACAACTGCCTCACATTTTCCTTGTATTGCTATCATCCTCTCACATGAAGGAATCTATTCTGCTGGTCAGAATTACATCCCCAGCAGCCACTGGCAGATTGCTCCCGTAACAACTTTTCACTCTTGTAACAGTAGCAATATTGTTTTAAAGAAAAGCCTGTTAAATATCAGAAAACTTGGATTCTGTCCTCAGGCCTAATACTAAATAGATTTGTGCCTTAACTTCTCTGCCTCAGTAACCTTATCTGTCAAATAGAGATGACATTTTTCTAATCCTCTTCACAGTTTATTCTAGGAATATGTATATAAAATGAACTACATCATGAAAAACAACAAGAATTATATTAAAATATTAATATTTTTAATGCATATGCATTGTAATATTCTGGACTGTGGGATCATTTTACTTGGAAATGTCAATTGAATTATTGAAGTTACTATTACTGAATTTAGAAAGATGAAGTGATCTCAGAGGGCCTCTAGTTCAATCCATTTATTTTATATATCATTTTATATTTATATTTTATATGCCATTTTATATAGATCAGAAAAATGAAGTTCAAGGAAGGAAATTGAATGGTGGTGGGATTTGAACTTAAATTTTTTGACTTCATTGCCAATGCTCTTTCCATACTCTCTTTTTTTTCTAGAATATATCTTCATATGTCTGGACAAATTAGTAATAATAATACCTTTGATTTCTACAACACATTCCTTTTTCTCATTCTTTTACCCTAGTTTAAACCCTTGTTACAACAGCTATTGAAATAGCTTCTTAAGTAACTTTTCTCTCTTTCCTATCCAGCCTACATTCTATGACTATAGAAAATGTTCTGTGTCATTGCTTTCGTTATACTTCTTTGTTCCATGGCTCTCTATTGCCTATTAAATAAAAGTCAAACACTTCATTCTGATAGCCAAAGTCCTCTACTATCTGGTCCCAATTTTTAATTTAGTGTGCAATTACTTTTGTATACAATCCCTGTTATCTAAGAAAGACTACCCCTGATCTTGAATGAACCGCAAAGATTCTCAGTAAAAAGATCTAAATTTTAACCTTAGCTCTATTGCTAACTAGCCATTGGATTTTATATAACTTATTTAATCACTCTGAGTATTTCTTTATATTAAGAAATTAGGATAATAATTACTCAACACACCTACAAGTTTGTAGTGAGAATCTAGCAAGTTTTTACTCATATTTCACACATATTTATTGAGTGTTAATTCCATGTGTGGCTAAGTAGGGGAATACAAAAATGTACAAGACATGGTGCCTGACATCTGGGATGATATATAGGAAGATAAGATAAGATATAGAAATAAATAGAAAACCATATATGTCATGTATTGTATGAGTGATAGTTCAGAAGAGTTCCCAATCATTTCCAGCTGGAGTGATTAGGGAAGATCTCATTAAAAATAGCATTTGAATTTAGAATTGGGCGATTTACTGAAATTCTCTTGGTCTCTCTGCCTTTTTTCCAAAAATGAGGAAGTTGAAATAGATTATTTCTAAAAATGATCTATTAAGAAAGAAAATATATCTTTTCTAGATTAGAGGAGATTGTTACATGCTTTGTTACATAACACTATCTCATGCTGCTATATCCTTTGAAATTTTGATCCACACTATCCTGACCTTTTGTCCAGTAACTTCTAGATTTATCTATTTCTCTTCATACTATGCTGTTCTTTTGAAGGATTCCAGGCCAGCTGTGTCTTGCCCAAGAACTCCCTGGTTCTTGGCTTCCTGTGGCCTCTCCAAGCATGCTTATAGAACAACTGCATGTGTAATAACACACATCATTAGAAATCCAGGGAAATGCCAAATGGGAGTAATCTATCAAAGCATTGTCTTTTTGCACAAAAGGTACTTATTGTGCATAAGAAGGATGGTTTTCCAAAATGTACGGTGCAATCTTTCCCGAGAAAGGCCATAATAATTTGTGGTGAATGATTCTAAAAGTCCCATAAACTCAAGTATTTGGAGATGAAACATATACATAACTGTTATATGCTTTGTGATTAATGAAGAGCTTTTTTAAGAAGTCATTTCTCTGTATCTACCCAAGCACTACTTGACCTAATATTTAAAACAAGTAATCTTTTTTTTAATTCATTTTTTCCTGGGGAAAGTGAATTAAATATTGATCATAGAAGTCATTTATTATTTATGTGGACTTCATAGAACTTTTTTCCCCCTGAGATAATTGGGGTTAAGTGACTTGCTCAGGGTCATGCAGCTAGGAAGCATTAAGTGTCTAAGGCCAGATTTGAACTCAGGTCCTCCTGACTTCAGGGCTGGTGCTCTATCTACTGTGCCATCTAGCTATCCCTTCATAGCACTTTTAATAAATACATAGAAAATTGACATTAGCTACATGAATTTTTTTGTTTGTTTAATAAGTTCATCACATGCTTGTGTGATCTCTAATCAAGTCATTTAATCTTTTATGAATTAATATAATTTTTCTGCCAAAAACATACCCCTAAGCTATGTTTTATGCTCTGTATCTCTCCTCCCCTTTCTAAAATATGATCAGCTTTCTTCATTTTCTATAACCTTATCAATTGTCTCTGATTACAGTTGTCCATAGATATATCTATGAAACCATTGAATTGTTCCTTTTGATCATGTGTGTTTCTAGTAAATTTTGCAGGGTTTTTTTCGTTCTTTTCTCTCTCTTCCTTCTCCTTTCTCCATTTTCCTTTCTCATTCCCTTTCCCTCTCTTCACCATCTTTCCCTCCCTGTCCCTTCCCTTCTCCTTTCTTCCTCTCCATTCTCTTTCCTTCCCCTCCTGTCCTTTCCCTTTCTCTCCTCTCCCTTCCCTTCCCTTTCCCCCCAGGTTTTCTCTATTATGCTAAAAGTATAACAACCATTCATGGGCCCAATCCCAATATCAACCCAGAAGTTTTAAACATTTTCATTTAATCAACTTGACTAGTTTGTACCTCCCTTAAGCAACACTTCATGAACTTGCCATATTTGTGCAGGCTCAATAAGGACATCCAAATCACCTTTAGCTCTATTGCATCTCAAGATATGTACTAAACTCAAGAAATGTACTTACCTCAAACTCACTAGTTATAGTATCTTTAAACATTTGTCATCGTGATCAGTTACAAGTATTTTTACTGATAATTGACAAAGATAACAAGGATATTTTTGGTTTTTTGTGTGTTTTTATTTATTTTTGTCCATTCTTAGAATATCTTCTGAGACTGAAAAGTCTCTTTTTCCTATTCTTGCTACAGGTTAATCACAGACCTCTCCAACTACTACTTTATGGAAAAATGAAGACATAATGAGAATAGTTGCCTTATTAATTAATGATAACCAGGGAATCTAATGTTAATCCTGACTTTATTACCTTATTTTATTTACTTGTGACTCTTCTACCTTGAATGTCTTTCATCAACAATTCTGATCATCTCTTTCTGATATATTCCTTAAAATGTATGCTAAATCCTCCATGAAGTTTTTCTTGATCTTCACTGATGAAAATAATGGCTCCTTCTTGTGATCTCCTGTAAGAATTTGTTCTTAGCTCTCACATTTCAATTTTGTGTTTTATTTTGTAGCATTTAATATGGGTCAGGAAAATAATACCTATAATCCCTAATTCACTTGGTGTTGCAAGGATCAAAAAAGGTATTATAATTGTGTTTTGCAAACATCAAATCTCCATATAAATATTTATTATTATTACCCTCCTTTAAAATTTAAGTTCCTAAAAAAGACTGGTTTTTGTTTTCTCTTTGAACCCACAATATGTAGCACAGTACCCTGCAGATATGAATCACTTAATAAATGTTTGTTGGGTTAGATTGAATCTGTATGTACTTATCTTCCATTCTGAATAGAGTGCCAAGAAATTAGAGTTCATTTCTTGGTCTTTTTTGTATTTCCCATAAACCTTACAGCATAGTGATATGTACGTAACAGGTGCTTTATAAAGTTTTATTGAATTAATGAATGAATAAATTCTACTGACTGATTTAGATTATAATACAATTAATAGGAAGTATATATAATTCTTCTCTGTTCATTCTAATTCAATGTTGGCACCTGAAAAAGAATAATATAAATTGTGAATGATAGCAATCTTTCTTTCCTACATATCTCTGGAGAGAGAAAAAAAAACTGACATGGATTATAAGTGAAAGAGGGAGGTATACTATATCTTTTGCTTCTAAAAATGGATTTGTGAAATGTAAATATGGTACTACAATTATTCTAGATAATGTCTGTGGTTTGATACATTTAACTTTTATCTAGACCATATCTGGAGTGAATATTTTCAAACACTGATACAGAGAGATAGTTATGTTCATCTATAACACTGATAAGTGATACAGTAAGGTACCACTACCTTAGTGTCACAGGTTGTAATGTGAATTTGTAATCTAAGATGATTTATATCACCAATGATGTGCATTTATCAGACAACTGCATATCCTGAGATGTTACCATAATGGAATCACCACCACTTTCTGAATCAACTGAAAGTTTGAATTCACAAAGAACTGAATAATTTTTGAGTTTGCTAATCAGAGGAGTGCATATACAAGAAAAAAGATACTTTTTTCCTCCAGAATTATTATAAGAGGATCTGGAGGATATATTAGGAATGTTTATTTTGGAATCAGTTTCAAAATACAATTTCAAAATTTTTTCTCTATTAGCACTTCCTTATAACTTTTTTCTCTGCTTTCTCTATGGGTTTATAACTGTGACTTTTTTTTAAGTGAACAGGTGATGTTTATCAAAAGAAATTGATTCTAACTCAAACATTTTACATGGTAAAAATATTGAGATATTATTTTGTTAGTTTTTTTTCCTCTCTTGATCGGAAAATGATGATGCAAAAATGTCTGTGAAACTATAATAGAGTGAAATACAGCATATACAAAAAGGGCTATAGTCAAACTAACTCAGAAAAGTCAATTCTTAAATTTTAGTAGAAGCATTTACACCTCACAATTGCTAATCACTACAAATCCATAATTACTAAACTGCTATGTGACTATTATTTTGTTGATTATCTAGACTGAAGAAATTGAAGAAAAATGTAAATAATGTAGCTTAAATCTAAAAGTGTATTGCCTGCACTAAAAAAACCCAATTCAATTCATAAACATTTACCATCACTTTGATGTAAGGATAAAAAAAATAAGGCTTAAAATAATAATTTTTTATAACACAAAGACTTCAAAATGTTAGAGTAATATCTAGACTATCAGAGAATATTTTATGTATGTTCATAGTATGCATGGTCTTCTGAATACATTTTTAATACTATCAAGTCATACATAAAGTTCAAAGGGGTCACACTAATATTCTGCTTTCATAGATAAATGAAATGATTATGGCATAACTTTCCAAAATAGTTGATTCCAAAAGAGTCAAAAAGTTTTCATTTGTGAAAAATCTAACAAAAATCTTTAGAAATTAACTAAAATCTCACTAATCCAATACGAACAAGAGAATTTGTTTCTGTATTTGCAAATATATCTTGATCATGATCACAGGTGATACAGTTACTAAAGTAACCAAATAATCTTATTATGAACTGGTCTAACAAGAAACAGCCCCATAGATGCTACAGTAACATAGTACTATTGTAGTAAATCTCAGAATATATAATATGTTCAAGTTATAACTTGTATTTTTGCTTCAAAAACATTGAATCTAATCTGGTCCATGATATTGAATATTTTTATAACATTAAAAACTTTTTCATAGCCTTGCTATGAAAATTTATTTCTGAAGCTTAAGGACACTTAACTAACAACAACAACAAGAACAAAATATCCTAAGTATTTAAATTCCAGTCACTCCACAGCAATATTTTTACCATTCTGAAAAGTATAGTATGTTTTTATCTTCAAAAACCTTCCAGATTTTCTTAATCTTCTATTTTTCATTTACTTTAGTTTAATATTTTGCATTTATATTGTTTTTAATGACTTTTAATTACTTTCCCTATCTACTTTAAATTTTTTTCTATAAACTATACTCTTTAATTATCTTCTTAAAACCATTATCAATCCTTCCAATTTTCTTTAATACCAGTTCAAAAAAGGGAATTCTTTTTGGATCAACTACTATTTTGGCCATTTTGATTACATACTTTGCCCTTTGGCCTATCTTAATGTCATGGGACCCTTCATTAAGAACTTTAGACAGATCTAGTAGCAAAATTCATTTGGAAGAACAAAAGGTCAAGAGTTTCAAGGGAATTAATGAAAAAAAAAAGGCTGATGAAGGTGGCCTTGCTGTACCAGATCTAGAACTATATTATAAAGCAGCAGTCATCAAAACCATTTGGTACTGGCTAAGAAATAGAGTAGTTGATCAGTGGCATAGAATAGAATCATAGGACAAACCAGTCAATAACCTAGCAATTTAGTGTTTGATAAACCCAAAGACCCCAGCTTCTGGGATAAGTACTCATTATTTGACAAAAACTGCTGAGAAAATTGGAAACTAGTGTGGAAGAAATTAGGGCTTGACCCACACTTAACACCACATACCAAAATAAGACCTAAATGGGTTCATGATCTGGACATAGAGTGATATTATTAGTAAATTAGAGGAATGTAGTATAGTTTACCTCTCAGACCTGTGGAGATGGAATAAATTTATGTCCAAAGAAGAACTGGAACTCTTAATTGAACACCAGATAGATAATTTTGACTATATTAAGTTAAAAAGTTTTTGTACAAACAAAACCAATGCAGTCAAGATTAGGAGGGGAGCAATAAATTGGGAAATCATCTTTACATTTAAGGGTTCTGATAAAGGTCTCATTTTTAAAATATATAGAGAATTGTCTTATATTTATAAGAATTCAAGCCATTCTCCAATCAATAAATGGTCAAAGGATATGAACAGACAATTTTCAGATGATGAAATTAAAACTATTTTTAGTCATATGAAAAGGTGCTCCAAATCACTATTGATTAGAGAAATGCAAATTAAGACAACTCTGAGGTACCACTACACACCTGTCAAATTGTCTAAAATGACAGGAAGGGATAATGATGAATGTTGGAGGGGATGTGGGAAGGCTGGGACACTGATGCATTGTTGGTGGAACTGGGAATGGATCCAGCCATTCTGGAAGGCAATTTGGAACTATGCTCAAAAAGTTATCAAACTGTAAATACCCTTTGACCCAGCAGCATTTCTATTGGGCTTATATCCCAAAGAAATCCTAAAGGAAGGAAAAAGCCCCACATGTCCAAGAATGTTTGTGGCAGCCCTTTTTGTAGTGGCAAGAAACTGGAAACTGAATGGATGCCCATCAATTGGAGAGTGGCTGAACAAATTATGGTATATGAATGTGGGATGATTTTAGAGAGGCCTGGAGAGACTTGCATGAACAGATGCTGAGCGAAATGAGCAGAAGCAGGAGATCAATGTAAACGGCAACAACAATACTATATGATGATCACTTCTGATGGACATGGCTCTCTTCAACAATGAAATGTTTCAAACCAGTTCCAGTTGTTCAGTGAAGAAAGCCATATACATCTGGAGAGAGGGATGTGAAATGTGGACCAGAACATAACATTTTCATGCTCTCTATTGATGTTTGCTTGCATTGTGTTTCCTTTCTCTGATTTTTCTTTCTTGTAGATACGATTTTTCTTGCACAAAAATGATGTGTGGAAATATGTATACATATATTCGATTTGTCAAGAATTTTTAACATAATTAACATGTAATGGATATCCTGCCATCTAAGGGAGGGGTGGGGAGTGGGGGGGGGGGGAATTTGTAACAGAAAGCTTTGTAAGGGTTAATGTTGAACAATTACCCATACATATGTTTTGCAAATAAAAAGTTTTAATAAAAAAAAAAAACTTTACACAATTATCTATGCAATTTTCTTCTCTCTCTTCTTTTGTGTTTTCTTTTAGTTTTCAGTTCCTAAGAGCAATATAGCCATGGTCATTGCCAAAGTCATGTTGACCTTCTTAAAATTCTTTCCTTAGTCCTAACAAGATAACCAATTAATAACTTATTCCTTTATCTCAATATCACGTCATTCCTACAAGTACTGCTGTGGCTTTTAAAAAAATGACTAAGTGTTAATTATCTTGACCATCTTTGCCTACAATTATATTTTACCATTGTTAGAGAACTCTTGAATATTATAGTTTTAAGCAGTGTAAAAATATTTACTGAGTTAAGGGACTAAATTAGGAAAATTTAGGAACCTAAATTATTTTAAAATGGGGATTTTGTTTTATTTCTTTAAAAAGAAGTTTAATTTTTGTAAGACACATTCAGATGAAATACCCTAATTTTTGTTATGAATCATGAGATTCATGACAAAGTTATTTAAAACAAGCATAATTTAAGTGCTTTTAAATTTCAGAGGCATCTCCTATTTTTCATACTTTCTAAATAATCTATTGATGAGCTATGCTCAAAAAGTTATCAAACAGTGCATACCCTTTGATCCAGCAGTGTTTCTACTGGGCCTATATCCCAAAGAGATTTTAAAGGAGGGAAAGGGACCCACATGTGCAAAAATGTTTGTGGCAGCCCTTTTTGTAGTGGCAAGAAACTGGAAATTGAAAAGATGCCCATCAATTGGAGAATGGCTGAATAAGTTATGGTATATGAATGTTATGGAATATTATTGTTCTGTAAGAAATGA
>JAJPUD010014465.1:5269-40599 GCA_023553655.1 Myrmecobius fasciatus | reverse complement strand
TGGGGTCTTTGGGTTTATCAAAGACTAAATTGCTATAGTTATTGCCTAGTTTGTCTTGTGATTCTATCCTATTCGACTGATCGACTACTCTGTTTCTTAACCAGTACCAAATGGTTTTGATGACCGCTGCTTTGTAATATAGTTTTAGATCTGGTACTGCAAGTCCACCATCATCAGCCTTTTTTTTTCATTAATTCTCTTGAAACTCTTGACCTTTTGTTCTTCCAAATGAACTTTGCTACTATTTTTTCTAGATCTGTAAGATAATTTCTTGGGAGTTTGATTGGTATGGCACTAAATAAGTGAATTAATTTGGGTAGTATTGTCATTTTTATTATATTTGCTCGGCCTACCCATGAGCATTTTAAGTTTTTCCAATTGACTAGGTCTGATTTTATTTGTGTGGAAAGTGTTTTGTAGTTTAGTTCATATAGTTCCTGACTTTTCCTTGGCAGATAGATTCCCAAATATTTTATGAATGGAATTTCTTTTTGTATCTCTTGCTGCTGAACTTTATTGGTAATATATAAAAATGCTGATGACTTATGTGGATTTATTTTGTATCCTGCAACTTTGCTAAAGTTGTAAATTGTTTCTAGTAGTTTTTTATTTGAGTCTTTAGGGTTCTCTACGTATAACATGTCATCTGCAAAGAGTGATAATTTAGTTTCCTCATTACCTACTCTAATTCCTTTAATCTCTTTTTCTTCTCTTACTGCCAAACCTAACATTTCTAAGACAATATATTTTTTTTTTCCCTTTTTGCTGAGGCAATTGAGGTTAAGTGACTTGCTTAGGGTTACACAGCTAGGGAATGTTAAGTGTCTGAGACCAGATTTGAACCCAGATCCTCCTGACTTCAGGGCTGGTGCTCTATCCACTGCGCCACCTAGCTGCCCCCTTCTAAGACAGTATTAAATAATAATGGTGACAGGGGGCAGCCTTGTTTCACTCCTGATCTTATTGGGAATGGTTCTAGTTTGACTCTATTACATATGATAAAGCAGAAATATTAAATGCAATCTTTTCAGATCCCAATGCAATTAAAATATATTCAAAAAGAGCAATAGAATGATAGATTAAAAATTATTTGAAAACCAAGTAATCTAATTCTAAAGAATAAGTGGATTAAAGAACAAATCATAAAAACAGTAATTTCATTAAAGAAAATAACAATAATGAGATGAATGCCAATATTTATGGGTTGCTGCCAAAGCAGAACTTATGGGAAATTTTATATCTTTAAGTGAGTATATCCATAAAATAAATTAAAAAAAAAAAGAACAAATCAATGAATTGGCCATGCAACTAAAAAAAAAAAAAAACTAGAAAAAGAATTAATTAAAAATCACCAATTAACAAATTGGAAATCCTGAAAAAGAGAAATTAATCAAATTGAAAATAAGAAAACCATTGAACAAACTAATAATATAAACCATTGATTAATTTGATTTTAAAAAGGAAAGAAGAAAACCAAATTACCAGCATCAAACATGAAAGGAGTGAATTTACCACCAAAGAAAAAAAGGAATTTAAAAAAAATTTAGGAGCAATTTTCCCAATTAAAGAGGAACTTAATCAAATCAAAAGTAAGAAAACCATTGGACAAATCCCAATAAAATAAACCATTGGTTAATTTGATTTAAAAAGGAAAGAAGAAAACCAAATTATTTGTATCAAACATGAAAGGAGTGAATTTACCACCAAAGAATAGGAATTTAAAACAATTATTAGGAGCAATTTTGCTCAATCAGATGTCAATAAATATGACGATTTGGTTTGGTTGTTGTCCTTTAATCTTGAAGAAGACCAAAATGACACCATTATATTAGTCAAGTTTTATTGTGTCTGGCTGTGACTGATCAGTCCAATAGGACCTCAGAATACTTTGCCACAGGTCAAGCACAAGTAGTTCATGTGAACATTTGGGGTGTATTCTCCAAGTTTGCACATTTTGCATTTCTTTTGAGGTACTTCAGTTCTGATGAGGACATGCCATGACGTCAGTATCTCCCATGTCAGGTAATCAGTTCTAAAGTTCTCAGAAAGACTTTGAGTGTTCTTGTGTAGTTTTTTTTCCCCCAACTACCACGTGAGCACTTGCCTTGTGTGAACTCTACATAAAAAGCTTTTTTCCTCCTTTGTCCTTCGTCCTTCCTTCTTCTTTCTTCCTCCTTTTTTTTTTTTTTTTTTTGGCAAGTGTATGTTTGGCATTCAAACAATGTGACCAGCCCAACAGAGTTGCATTCTCTGGAGTACAGTTCTGAATGTATGGCAGTTTAGTTTGAAAAAGGACCTCAATGTCTTGTATCTTATCCTTTCGGGTAATCTCAGAATCTTCCTAAGACAAATCAAATGAAGTGATTGAGTTTTCTGGCATGATGTTGGTAGACTGTCCAAATTCCACGAGGTCAGCACAATGGTTCTATAGATCTTCAGTTTGGTAAGCAGTCTAAAACCTCTTCTCTCCTATTCTTTTCTTTGGAGTCCTCCAAACAGTGAGCTAGCTCTGGCAATGCAAGTGTCAATTTTATTATCAATGTATAAATCTCTGGAAAGAATACTGATAAGCTAAGTGAATTTATATGGTATTTTAAATGAAACAGATGAATATTTACAAAAATATAAATTTCCCAAATTAACAGAAGAAGAGATAGAATATTAAATAACCCCATCTTAGAAAAAGAAACTGGACAAGGCATCTATGAATTCTCTAAGAAAAATCCCTAGGACTAGAAAGATTCACAAATGAATTCTACCAAATAGAGGACAATTAACCCAATACTGTGTTAAGCATAACCAACGAAGTCTAGCAGCAAGAGCTAGAAAGAGAAATTCCATTTAAAATAATTATAGACAATATGAAATATTTAAGAGTCTAACTGCCAAGAAAAAAAAAACCCAGGAATTATATGAATACAATTACAAAACACTTCTCAAACAAATAAAGTTAGATTTAAATGACTGGAAAAATATTTGCCCATGGGTAGACTGAGCCAATATGATAAAAATGACAATACTAACTAAATTGATCTATTCAATACCATATCAAACATTTTAGAGATGAGAAAAAAATAACTTTTATTTAGAAGAACAAAATGTCAAGAATATTAAGGGAATCAATGGAAAAAAATGTGAAGGAAGGTGGCCTAGTTGAATTAGATCTCAAATTATAAAGTGGTAATCATCAAAACAATCTGATACTGGCTAAGAAATAGAGTGGTAGAGCAGTGGAATAGATTAAATACACAATACACAGTAATAAATGATCATAATAATCTAGAATTTTTTAAACCCTAAGGCCCAAGCTTTTGGGACAAAAACTTATTGTTTGATGAAAACTTCTGGGAAGACTGAAATAAACAGTATGGCAGCAACTAGGGTTAGACCAACATCTCAAACTATATATACCAAGATAAAGTGAAAAAAGGTACATGATAAAGAGTGATACCATAAGCTAATTTGGAGAGCATAAATAGTTTACCTTTCAAAACTATAGGTAAAGGAAGAATTTAGGACCAAATGATGTAGAGAGCATGTAAAATGAATAATTTTGATTATAATATCTAAAATGTTGTACAACCTCCCCTCCCCCCCCAAAATAAAACACACAATGCAACCAAAATTAGAGGGAAAGAGAACTCGGGGGGGGGGGAAATTTTTTTTTTTACAGCAAATCTCTGATAAAGACCTAATTTCTCATATATATATAGCTAACTGACTCAAATTTATAAGAATAAAAATCATTCCACAACTGATAAATGACTAAAGGATAGGAGCAAGCAAGGACAAATCAAAGTTATTTATGGTCATATAAAAATGCTTTAAATACTATAAATTGTGAGGTACATTAAATAGGACAGAAAAGGAAAATAATGAATATTGGAGGGGTGTGGCAAAATTACAACACTAATACACTGTTGGTGGAGTTGTGAACTGATCCAACCATTCTGGAAAATAATTTGGAACTATGCCCAAAAGATTATAAAAATGAATGTGTCCTTTGAGAAACTATTTGATTCAGTTGTATTTAACTCTTTATGATCTCATTTGGGGTTTTCCAGGAGGAATACCATTGTGGTTTACCAGTTTTTCTCCATTCATTTTACAAGTGAGGAAATTGAGGCAAACACTAGGAAGTAACTTGCTCACATAACTAGTTAGTATCTGAAGCCAGATTTGAAATTAGGAAAATGAGTTTTCCTGACTCCAGGCCCAGTGGTTGATCCACTGTCATCTACCTGTCCCTCTGTATACTTAGGGGAACTTGTGTACTTATTCATGTGATACTTTATAATCATTTTCTACAGGTCTTATAACTTCGTTTTCTCCAATTAAGCTAAAAGGCCCTTAAAGCCAGGGAACATGTCTTTTTATTTACCTTTTACAATCATCAGTACAGAGTATTTTTTTTTAAACAAATGAAGGAGGGAAAAAAGCTTGGAGAGCTGTGCACGGGGTACTCAAGACTTGGTGTTCTCTTCCTCAAGGTGGCTGAGGCCATGGAAATCATGTTGATTGCTGTGGTGTCCCCTGTTATCCGTTGTGAATGGCATCTGGAGGACTGGCAAGTGGCTTTGGTGACCACAGTGAGTAGTCCCTCTTCATGCTATGAATGTACAGAAAGAAGGAACTCAGAGCATCTACATACCATGTTACCTTATCCCAGCTATGAGATCAAAACAGAGAATTCTGGAACCTGGTAATTTATTAGCAATTCTTATAAACCAGATTTCTAACAATTTCTATTAAATATATTTAATGTTTATTTATTCATTTTATACACTTAGTCTGAGAGAAGAGAATATTACCCTGGTACTTTTTAATGGATTCCCTAAAATCCCCATTCTTCTTCACTTCAAGAGACCTTCATGATGAATTAAAATTCCAATTTAACCACTTTGTCAAAAATTATACTGCAGATTGACTGTGGTGTACTAAAACCAGTGACTTGTACACAATAGGCATTTAATAAAAAAATTTTAAATGAATGAACAAATCCACAAAAAATGTTTCTGAGTACTTTGAGGGAGATTTTGAGTATGCAGTTCATTCCATTCTTCTCTGTACCTGGCATCCTGTTCTTACTGGTTCCCTCTCTCTTGCTCAATTACTACTGTTCATTCTAGATCTCTCTGATCTTTGGCCTTGTGATAGCAACTTTGTCAGCAGAAACTGCCCACAATTTAGGCCAAAGACCATTGGTAATGGTCATCTTTCTGCTCCTTGTTTTTCCCAGTGTTGCTACTTCTAAGATCCTATGACTATAAGAATTTACTTTCTATTCAATCTGATCCGTTATTCTACAAAATAGTATTGCTTTAAACTCTAACCCAAATTTTGAGATACATCCCATTTCTAAATGCAGATAGAGGCAACCTAGCTAAATGTATATCCAGGCAGGTGTAATTGGTAACCAAGTACCATCAACAAGATCATTCAAATTCCTTTCCTGGCAAATTCTAATCGGTGTTTGTATAAAGTCACAGTTAGGCTAGGGGTTCTTAAGAAGGCTATACGGACCTCTTAATCCATAAATAGATTTCAGGAGGCACATGAATTTAGATGGAAAAAAATCCTTATTTCAATATAATTAGTTTCTTCCTTATATTTTACTTTGTACGTTTAAAGACACGATTCTGAGTCAGAGTCCCTAGGTTTCACTAGCTTGCCTCCATTGTAGGGGAAAAAAAAAAAAAACACGTTTTTTATAAAAAGAGAGTTTTATATATATATATATATATATATATATATATATATATGATTCTTAATAATCTGTGCTGATATTTAGAATTTACTTAAGTTTGTCTAATATATTTGCTATTTATGTCAGAAATGCATGGCTGTCTGGGTGAGTGAGCACACATTTTGGCAAGCATATATTAAGTAGCAGTAAGCAGGAATCACAAAAATGTCCTAAAAAAGGCAAACTTAAAAAAAATCCTAAAAATAGCAAACTAGGTCACAAAGAATCCACTCTGTGACATTCCCTTTTTCATCACCATTAGCTCTATTTTCTTCTTCTATTTTAGAGAAGAAAGGTTAATGCTTAAAGTGATAAATGGGCACATTTTAGATTGTGATTTAAATAATATTTTCTCTCACCTTCATAGATGGTGTTTTTTGGCTACATGGTGTTCAGCATCGTATTTGGCCTCTTAGCTGACAGATACGGTCGCTGGAAGGTATGTTGAGCCTGGTCATCTAATGTGGAGTTTTTTTGTTTCGATTATCTTTAAAAATATATATTTTATTATTTGTGATGGAGAGAGCCATCTGCATCCAGAGAGAGGAATATGGGGATTCAATGTGGATCACAACATAGTATTTTCTCCTTTTATTTTGTTGTTATTGTTTGCCTATTTTTCCTTTCTCATTTTTTTCCTTTTTATCTGATTTTTCTTGTGCAGCATAACAAATATGGAAATATGTTTAAAAGAATTGGACAAGGCACAACCAGACAGTGCAGTGGATAGAGCACTAGCCCTGGAGCCATGAGGACCTGAGTCAAATCCAGCTTCAGACACTTAACATTTACAAACTGTGTGGCTCTGGGCAAGTCACTTTAACCCCAAGTGTCTCAAAAAAAATTGCACGTTTAACCTATATTGGATTACTTGCTGTCTGAGGGGGAGGAGGAAGCATGAGAAAAAATTGGAGCACAAGGTTTTGCAAGAATGAATGTTGTGGAAAACTATCTCTGCATTTGTTAAAAATAAAAAAGTTGTTATCTAAAAATTATTTTATTTTCAGTTCCAAAGTTTTCTCTTTCCCACCCTATCTTGCATCCATTGAGAAGGCAAAAAACAAAAACAAAAACAAAAAACCCCTACCTATTACAAATACACGTAGTCATGCAAAACAAATTTCCATGTTCACTATGTCCATCAAAAAGAAAGAAAAGATAAAGAAGTAAATATACTACAGTCTGCACTCTGAGTCTGTCAGTATTTTATCTGGAGGAGTTTCATTATGAGTCTTTTGGAACTATGGTTGGTCATAGCACTTAGTTATTAAACTTTTCAAAGTTTTTATCTTTATAGTATTTCTGTTGCTGTAGATATTGCTCTGGTTCTGCTGATTTCACTCTGCAACCATTCACATAAGTTTTCCAAGTTTTTTCTGAAAGTTTCTTTTTCATCATTTCATATAGCACAATAGTATTCCATCACATTCATATGGCATAATTTTTTCAGTCATCCCTGTCGATTGATATCTCCTTGGTATCCAATTCTTTACCACCACAAAAAAACCTGCTATAATCAATATTTGTATATATTTCCTCTTTTTTGTTCTTTTTGGGATGTAAACCTAATAGCAATGTTGCTAGATTAAAAGCTATAATTAGTTTAATAATTTGGGGCATAGTTCCTTATTGCCTTCCAGAATGAACACAGACCCATCAACAATGCATTAGTATGACTATTTCCCCACATTCCTCATAGCATTTATGATTTTCTTTTATCATCATAACCAATCTGATGAGTCTGAGGTAATACCTCAGTTGTTTTCATTTGCTTTTTGAAAACTTAAAAAACATTTTTTCTCCCAGTTACATATAAAAATAATATTTAACATTTGGCTTTTTTTTAAGTTTGAGTTTTAAATTCTATACTTCTCTCTCTTTGTTCCCCTCTCTTTGAGACAGTAAGCAATATGATATAGGTTATACATGTGTAATCATGTAAAAATATTTCCATATTAATCATTTTTATGCAAGAAGACTTGAACAAGCAGAAAAAAAGAAAGTAAAAAATTGTGTGCTTCAGTCTGTATTCAGCTAACATTAATTAATAATCAATAACATGATGTTCCATCATGAATCCTTTGGGGTTGTCATGGATCATTGTATTGCTTAAGTCATTCACAGTTCTTCATCATACAATATTGCTGTTATTGTGTCTAATATTTTCCAGTTCTGCTCACTTCACTTTGTAACAGTTAATGCAAGTCTCTCTAGGTTTTTTTTTAATCTTTCTATTTGTCATTTCATATCACAATAATATTACATTATGATCACGAATCACCACTTATTCAGCCATTCTCCAATTAATGGGCATCTCCTCAATTTCCAATTTTTAGTAATCCAAAAGGAGCAGCTGTAAA
This sequence comes from Myrmecobius fasciatus, assembly GCA_023553655.1. Classification (NCBI taxonomy): domain Eukaryota; kingdom Metazoa; phylum Chordata; class Mammalia; order Dasyuromorphia; family Myrmecobiidae; genus Myrmecobius; species Myrmecobius fasciatus. Next base: position 32,493 of record JAJPUD010014465.1, on the reverse strand, counting down.
TATTTTTGTACAAATAGATTCTCCCAGAATGGTTGAATTAGTTCACAACTACACCAACAATGACTTAATTAATGTCCCAGTTTTTCCACATTCTCTCCAATATTTATCATTTTCCATTTTTGTCACATCTATCTAATGGGTATGGGGTAGTATCTCAGAAAACAATATTTTTTCCTATTTAATGGCATTTTATTATTTTTCAAATTACATGTAAAATGGTTTTCAACATTCACCTTTGTAAGATTTTGACTCCAAATTTTTCTTCCTTCCTCTCTTTTCTCCCCAAGACAGTGAGTAATCTGATATAGGTTATACATGTGCAATTATGTTAAACATAATACCACATTAGTCATGTGAAAGAAGACTCAGAACAAAAGGGGAAAACTCTGAGAAGGAGGTAGAGAAGGGGGGATATGTATGTTTCTTTTTTTTTAAAATTTTTAAATAATATTTTATTTTCCCCCAATTACATAGAAAAAACAATTTTTTCTTTTAAAGTTTTAAGTTCAAATTTTATCCCTCCATTCCTCCCTCCCTTTCCTGAGTTGGTAAGCAATCAATACATATTGAATAATTTGTTTATTAATTAACTATTATATAGAACACAATAAAATCTGCAATACCCTTCTTGTTTGTGTTCCCTTCTGAACTTTTTTTCTGTGTATTTTATTTTATTTTTATTAATGCTTTTTATTTGCAAAACATATGCATGGGTAATTTTTCTACATTGACCCTTGCAAAATTTCTGTTCCAAAATTTTCCCTTCTTCCCCCCCCCCAAGTGGCAGGTAGTCTAGTACATGTTAAATATGTTAAACTATACAATAAATCCAATATATGTATACATATTTATACAGTTACCTTGCTGCACAAGAAAAATTGGATCTAGAAAGAAAAAAAACCTGAGAAAGAAAACAAAATGCAAGCAAACATCAACAGAAAGTGTGAAAATGCTATGTTGTGGTCCAGACTCAGATCCCATAGGCCTCTCCCTGGCTGTAGATGGCTTTCTTCATCACTGAACAACTGGAACTGGTTTGAAACATTTCATTATTGAAGAGAGCCATGTCCTTCAGAATTGATCATCATATAGTCTTGTTGTTGCCATGTATAATGATCTTCTGATTCTGCTGATTTTTTTTATAAAGCTTTTTATTTACAAAACATATGAGTGACCTTTCAACATTGACCTTTGCAAAAAAACCTTTTTTTTCCCAAGCTTTTCCTTTCCTTCCCCCCACCCCCACCCCTAGATGACAGGTAATCTAATACATGCTAGATAGGATAAATTATATGACAAATACAGTACATGTATACAGGATATGTATGTTTCAAACTGCATTCAGACTTCATAGTTCTTTTTCTGGATGTGGACAGCATTTTCCATTATCAGTTTTTTAGAATTGTTTTAGATCATTAAATTGCTGAGAACTAAATCTATCAAAGTATATCATCTGCACAAAGCTGGTGTTGCTGTGTACAATGTTCTCTTAGTTCTCCTCACTTTACTCAGCATCAGTTCATGTAAATCTTTCCAGATTTTTGGAAATCTTCCTGTTCATCATTATATATATATAGCATAATATTATTCCATTACATTCACAAACCACAACTTATTCAGGAATCCCCCAAATGTTGGACATTCCCTCATTTTCCAATTCTTTGCCAGCAGAGAAAGATCTATTGTAAATATTTTTTAACATATGGGTCCTTTTCCCTCTTTAATGATCTTTGGGATACAAACCTAGTAATGTTTTGCTGGATCAAAGGGTGTGCAGTTTTATAGCCCATTGGGCATAGTTCCAAATTGCTCTCCAGAATATAAAACATATATTTTTGGGGGTAATTCAGAGGCATGCTATTATTTTCTTAGCTTGATATAGGTTTGAAACATTAAATAGTCCCAGCCAGGTCCCCCCTCCTGGAACTTCCCTTTTCTCACCTTTGTGGCTTGATTGCAATGACTGAAGAAATTGATTGAAATATCTGAGGAAACAAAGGTTTGAGCTTCCAAATATATCAATTTATTAAGCAATGCATTCTCATTGCATAAAAAGTAGGACCAGGTCTCCTTAGCTTGACACGGCTTGAATACACTGGGCTACAGAGTCTTTGCATTAAAAGAAAACAATTAACAGAATGTAATATAGGATACAAGTTTAGGTAATCTGATTTCTAACTAGAAGAAATAGGATGGATTTTTCCAAGTTAGGAAGGAGAGATTAAGTTTTGATTGAGTTGGGAGGGGACAAATGGATTTCAAGATATTTCCTTTCCCAGAATTCAGAGATACTGATTAATTGCTTCCATCTGTATGTTATAAAACAATAGATGACTTTTTATCATTGATTTTCCATGAATAATTTACAGAAAAACAAGATGGAGGTTAGTTACATGTGGTAGCACAAGATAAAGTTTAGTGTTCATGAGATGGAATCTAATTGCTTCTCTCAATTTTCATACCAACCAATTCAATTTTGTAACTTACCTTCACTTTGTTTCTTCAATTGAAGATTCCTATCTTCTCTGATAATTTTTTTTTAAATGTACCTCTCCATCCCTACCCTGCTCAAGGCTAAGACTGAACAACTTCTTTCTATTCTTTTTTTTTTTTTTAACTCTCTAACTTTAAGTCTGCTTAATCTGTTGCTCTGGTAGTCAGTGAGTATATTTTTTAAGGGGGTAGGAAGTTAGGGAAAAGAGATGAAAACATGTGATTACATTAAAGTGAAGAACTCCTGATCTAGAAATTCCCTCCAGTGATGCTCAGCTATAAAATGAGGGGCTAGAAAAAAATGTCATTTCCATTTATGAGGCTAGATTAGCAATTTTAGTTTTTATAGCTTGGAGCATTATAAGGTTGTGACTCCATGATCACATAGCCAATATGTGTCAGAGAAAGGGCTTGAATTTAAGTTATCCTGAATCCACAGTCAACTTTTTATTCACTATATCATGATCCCTCTCTAGGGGAAGACTAGGTATTAAAAAAGAGAACATTTATTGAATTGTCATGCTTTCAGCTGTCTATGATCTCATTGATTAGAATAATAGCTTATTGTAAAGATTAAAATTTGATATTTTAAGATTCATAAAACATTTTTTATATCTATCATTGATATAAATTGTAACCCTTGCGATTTCTCACCCCATGAAATTTTTGTCTGTGTCCTTAAGTCCACCACTGATGTCCTATCCAACAGGCTAAGTGTTTTTTCTAAGTTTTTTAGTATTTTAAGATAACTTGATAGCTTTGGTTGTTTGGTCATCTTGTATTTTTATCAATTACTAGCCCACTTGACTTCTTTATTTAACTGTATTTTTTATTCATCTTTTTCTAGAATACAAATCTTTATTAGGAATATGTTTCAGCTTATGTATATGTTATACATTTTCCCCTTTGCTCTTTGAATCATTAACAATGTCACTTTGAACATCATGTGTTGCCTGGTTTGTAATGGTAGCAACATCACTAGATTATATTTTTTTGAAAAAGGTGGCCTTTTGTGTAACGAAAGTCACCTATGATCATTGAAAACATTATACAATTTTTAACAATAAACCATTCTCATTTTTCTGTTATTCAATTTGGGACATAGATCATTATTTATCTGTAGTGGCTATCCAAGCTATTTATCTTACTGGCCTAACTCAATAGGCTTCCCATCCAACTGTGTTTTATGACAACAGTTAATCTGGATAATGTGTTTTTATCCACTTGTTTTTCCTCTGTGGATTATGAGGGAGTCCTATAGTATCTCTAATACTAGTGATTCCTCTAGTAAGAGAGTCTGATATCAATATGAGAGATGATATTTGAAAGTAAAAGCATGTAGAGAGCCTTGATATTGTAAAGCAGAAATCCTCTTGTATTTCAATTTTGTCCAGGCTATCTTCCATGGCACTTTATACCTTGAACCATCTGCCTCTGTCTTATGTCAAGCTCAATCTTGATAATCAGAGGACCATTAAACATTGTTTCTGTCATTCTATCTAATAAGAAATCCTGTAAGATCTTAATATGTACATAAAAACCTTGTTGGAGAAAAGTCTTAAAGGGCATATTTTGCTCTATATAATCAAATGTTTTTTCTTAATTAAGAGAAAATTTTATACTCTTTATGCCTTTCAGTCATTTAAATGTGACTGAGAAATCTGTTCTGTCATATAAAATTGTAAAATTCTATCATATCTTTTAGAATATTTCATAAAGGATACCCTTGATAAGCTTTTGCAAAGGTGAATATTGAGAGCTATCTTTGCATGTATTTGGAAAAATAAAATACTATTTTAAAAAAATCAGTGAAATGTCAGTCTGAAGTTTTGTATTTCCTGATTATTTATCATGGAGTCAAGTCACCCTCTACCTGTTTGTACCTGAAAAGTGTCACATACTCCTAACTAAGATGCAAGGGCCAAACTTCTTTTGCTAATGTGGACCCATCTAATTTGTCTTTATTTATTTTTTTTAATTTGTCTTTATTTTATTACAAAAGTTATCTATAAAAGTTGGCTCCATCTTCAAGTCATTGCTGATCTCCAGTGATCAGTCCATCAATGCCTTGATATCTTGCTATACTTTTTAATAAACTCCTTTTAATTCTTTTTTTTAAAGGAATACTCTTGATAGAAGTAAACTCTATTAACACAAAAATTTTATAGAGATGAGAATTAAGCCATATGTTGAGAATTGCTAATGATTTCTTTTAATTTAAGATTTATGAATCAAGGTAAGCTAGATATGATCAAACAGAAAATGAAAAGATTAAGTATCAATATCTTTGGTGTCAGTAGAAGTAAGTGAAGAGAAATGGATGAATTTAATTTAGGTGATCACTACATATATACCACTCGGGCAAGAATCCTTTGGAAGAAATGGAGTAACCCTCAGTCAATAAAAGGGCAAGAAAAGAAGTACTGAGCTATAATTTCAAAAATTACAGAACATCTATTTGACTCTAGGCAAACTATTCAAAATCACAGTAATACAAGCATGTGTTCTAACCATTGCTTCAAAAGAAACAAAAGTTCTATAAAAACTTATAATATCTTCTAGGAATAACACTTCCCCTCCCCCTCCAAATGTCACATTTATCATAGGATTTTGGAATGCTAATATAGGAAATTAAAAAAAAATGGAATAGGAGGTAAGATTGACCCATGGAGGACAAAATAAGGCTGGACAAAGATTAATAGTTTTGTCAAAATAACTTGCTGGTCATGGCAAATGTTCTTTTTCAGTCACTCAAAGGGGACTCTACATATGGCCATCAACAGATGGTTAATATCAAAATCAGTGATTATATACTTGTTGAATTTCCAAAAATGGAAAAGCTTTGCATAGTCAGTTAAAAAAAAAAAAACTTGTAGCTGAATGTGGCTCAGATCATAAGCTTCATGCTATAAAGTGACAGATTCAAATTGAAGAAAGGAGGGGAAAAGCATAGATTTATGATCTAAATAACATCCCATGAATGTATCAAAGTAATGAATAAATTTAATGGATTAGATAGAGTGCTAGATAGTGCCTGAAGAACTATGGACAGAGGCTCACAATATTGTAGAGGTGGCAGCAAAACAAAATGATTCCAAAGAAGAAGAGGAAGAAAGCAAAAATCTCTGTTTGATGAGGCTTTACAACTAGCTGAGGAAAGAAGGAAAAGAGAAAAGGAAACACATACCCCATTGAATGCAGAATTCCAGAGAATAGCAAGAGAAATAAGTTTTTTTTTTCCTCTCCTTAAATGAGAAGTGCAAAGAAATAGAAAACAAATGGTAAAGAGAAGAGATCTCTTCAAGAGATTAGAGATAACAAGAAAACATTTCATGCAAAAATGGGCATTATAAAAGACAAAAATGGCAGAGACTCAATTGAAATAGGAATGGTTAAAAAGAGGTGACGAGAATATATAGAAGAACTATACAAGAATTTAATATCACTGATAAGCACAATGATGTGGTCACTGATCTAGAACTAGACATCTTGGAGAATGAAGTCAAGTGATCATTACTTAGGAGGCATGGCTAACAATGAGATCAGTAAATGTGATAAAATTCTAATCTTGAAAGATGATGTTAAAGTTCTCTACTCAAAATGCCAGAAAATTTGGAAAACTCAACAGTGGTCACTGGATTGGAACAAATCTGTTTATATCTCAATTCTAAAGAAGGGCAATCCCAAAGATTGTTCAAATTACCTAAAAATTGCATTCATCTCACATTCCAGCTAGATTATGATTAAGATTCTGCAAGCTAGGCTTGAGCAATATGTGAATGGAATTACCAGATGAGCAGGCTGGTTTTCAAAGAGTCAGAAGAACTAGAGACCAAATTGCCATCATTCTCTGAATTATGGAGAAATCAAGGGAGTTCTAGGAAAAAACACATCTATTTCTGCTTTATTGACTGCACAAAAACCTTTATGTAAATCACAAAATGCAGCAAGTTCTCAAAGAGATGCAAGTAATAAATCATCTTACTTATTGTCTGAGGATCTGTATACAGATCAAGAAGCAAGAGTTAGAACAAAACATGGAACTTGTACTTTGTATGTATTATCTTATTTAATCTTCACAACTATGTGAGGTAAGTGCTAATATTTTTATTTTATAGATTAGGAAACTGAGGCTCAGAGGGACTAATTGGTTTATTGGTCATGTAGCTTGCAAGTGATTTAAGAAGCATTTGAATTTGTGTATTGCTGACTTTAAGTTTATGATTCTATTTATTTTCACCTAGTTATATTCCATCATAATCTGAATTAGTTGGATCTTATATCAAGCTTCTTATAAATTTATTTTTCTTTCTGCTTCTTTTTGTTGTATTATGAGTCAATATAGTTACAATCTTCTGTTGTCTTCCTACCATCATGTTTTGCAAATGAACTTACCTCGTAATATAGTATTGTTCTTTCTTGGTAGCAGTCTTTGCTTAGCAAAGAGATTATTGACAACAAGGAGTCAATATCTTTTCATTTGTCTGTTTCCCACTTTCAGAATTAGTAACTTGCTTGAATAAATCAGATTGCAGCTGTCATCTCATATTTTTATCCTTCCCTCCCCAGATTAATAATGATTTCAATCTTTTCTCTAGCTCATCTAGGATCTTATTATACACAGGTAAAGTTATTCAAAAACAGCTTCCATGTGGTAACCAGTCATTTCTTCTTTATTATGATTTGATCTATTTCATTATCATGGTATTCAGTGGCAATCATCTTCAAACTCTTCTTAGAGAAAATATTGGTGATATTCTTGTGAGACTTCTAAATAATTATAAACCTTTAACTTTTTTGATTATTTTATCTTGAAGCATATTTTCCAACTTATTTATTATTATTATTTTTTTTTTACTATTCTCTTGTCTACTCATCTTTGCAATGAAGTCCAAGAATATCAAGATTGGGAGGAAGTTCCTTGTAGTATTTCTGTTTCCTTGTTTTCTTAAATAGGTATTGGCACATAAGTTTCAATTGTCTTCAGGGTAATATTTTGGCTTACATTTATCATAAGTTCTATAATGCAAGATGACCAAATATACTTGTGAGGATATTGAATAGCTCCTTTGTCTCTTTGTGGAAGATCTCAGATAATCCTTCCATTTGTGTGCAACTTCTTATTGTCTCCTTAGTTTCATTTTTAGTGAGACTGTAAAATGAACATGGTTTACTTCCTCCAACAAAGGAGTCATTTGGACAAAGATTTCACATTTTCATTGCCAGCAGTTGTATTACTGTTTGTAGATGATCTAAAAATAATGTGATTTTTGCATACTCTGTCTTCCTTTCACCACTGCACAGAAGTTAGAAAGGATTTTAAACTGAATTCAGGGCTATTTTGAATTTCTTAAAATGTATTTTGAGGATGACCATGGCTAAAGAATTTATTACCTGGAAGTCATATTATTAGTGATAAATCTTTCCCCGTTCTATTTGCTTTGTTCTTTGGTTCATTTAATTATTGGGACCCTACTAAGAGTTTGTGTTGTACTGGCCCAAACCTTCAAAAACTCACAATATTATATATTTATGAAAACCCTGGGTTCTTGCTAATTTTGCCTGTAGAGTATAAACTCTGACAGTTTTCTAAAAAGAATCAGAACACAAAGTTGATGATGGATTGGGACTGGTATCCAAGACAAGAAAGTCAAGCTTACATTCTTGGAGCACAGGAAGGTTGCCAGCAGATGGAAATTTTTTTCCACAGCAATTAATAAAGAATGTTAATGAAAAGGTGAAGAGTTTATTTATGACCTTCACCTTTGAAAGAAATGTCTACATAATGCTTAGCTGGAGCATGATGAAATCGTGATTATACTGAATTAAGAGGTGTTATCATCATTATTTGATCCTCTAAGATATTACAGGCTGGACAAGTTTAATGAAGAGAGACTGGGAGAAAGAGGTATTCTGGATTTTAGCTTTGGATCTACAATTAATTTGTTCTGTGATGATAGATTATGTCACTTGTCTCTGATGAATCATTTCACTTTTATAGTTCAATTCCTCATGTGTAAAAAGACAGTTAAACTAGAGCTCTCTGGGGTCCTTTCCAATTGAAATTTCTATACCACATCCCTGCTTCTCTGAAAACAACCAGATGTTAGACATTCTGTTCACAGTCAGGAAATGAATTTTTACATCTGAATCAAGTCCACTAATAATTTTTTTGTTTGTTTCTTTATGTTTTGCCTTCAGATTTTGCTGATCTCTTTCCTTTGGGGGGCATATTTTTCCCTCTTGACTTCTTTTTCCCCATCATACATCTGGTTTGTCTTTCTGCGGACTATGGTGGGCTGTGGTGTATCAGGACACGCACAAGGGTAAATATTTTACTTTTACCACATCAGGTAAAATGTCCATTTGTAAGCGTGCTAGGGTTAATGATTCTCAGCAATGACCAAGTTGATTAATTCTGCCTTGAATTTTTTTTGCAGATTTCAAATTTTTTTGTTTTTTAAATTTTGTTTTGCAGATTTCAAATTCCTTTTTTTTTAAAGGAAAAACTAATGATAATGGTCCATAACCATGTAGCAGAGGAGAATAATCCTCCTAAAAGAAATGTAGCTTAGACTATATTTAAATGGTCTGAACATCACAGGCTCTGACCTTCTTGAAAAACTGGCCCACCATCATCAGGAGAGGTCCTATAAATGATTGATCCACAGATACAAGGAATGGGGGCTTTCCTGATGACCAATAGTCCATTCTTGCCAATCTCAAGTTTACCCTTGTTTCCTCTTCTCCAGACCATCATTCCTTGAACTTATGATTTCTCTACCTCTATCAAAGCATCTGCCCATTCCAGTGTGCCTCCTCCTAAATTTCCTTTAAGTAAAATATCTGAACAGTTGCTAATCTATATGAACTCCACAAATGTTATATTTCATATCAGAGAATCAGGGTTGGCAAATATTTTCAAGAGGCAATACTTATAGGATAAGTAATAGAGTGTATAGATTGCTTGAATTCAAATCTGGCATCATAACTTACTAGTTATGTGATTGATTCTGGGCAAATAATTTTTTTCCTGCCTCAGTTTCCTCTTCTGTAAAGTGGAGGTAACAATAACACATACCTCCCAAAGTTGTTATGTGGATAGAATAAGTAATATTTGTAAAGTACTTTGCAATTCTTAAAGCCAGGGTTTGCTAGGTCCAACTCCTACCAGTTTTTCAGAGCCAAATGTTGCATTTTGATTGTGTACATTTTACACCTTGGAAATTGATAAATAGTGCAAAGCAGGGCTTGATTTATTGTTTTGTGGATTCTCTGGACTCAATCAGGTGATGGAGAAATTAATAGTGCAATTAAATCTAAGTGTATTGTGTGTTTTCTGAGATTTGATTGTTAAATATTTACCAACACACCTCAACTTGGAGCTCTATTATACTATTATTATTCATTATTACAACATGATGATGACACCCTGGACTGGAGGTTAGACCTGCGTATTTTTCCCATCTTTCCCTTTTTTACTAGCTGTGTGGCCTTGAACAAGTCAGTGAAATCCTGACTTTTCCATTTCCTCATTCTTTAAATAAGTATACCTACCTTATGTGTGCCTCACAGGATTGTTATATAAATATGAGGTAATGAGCTTGTTTTTAATAATATCATCATTTATCAATAACATTGAAGTTGAGTCTTTAAGTTGAATAATAACAAACAAAAGTTATGAAGAAGTAGATTGCTTGACTTGACAAATTTTACTTCCCTACTCTAGACAATAGTCAGTATTATAACATGTAACAATTATTGATATATTAACAATTGATATATTGATATAGCAAAAATTTTGCTATGTTATGTACATCTTTGATTTTTCTGGGTTTTGTAGCTCCCTTTGTTAAAAAAATTTAAAAATCAAAATTTGATGAATACAAAATCTTCCTTTTTATTTTCTCTTTTTAGACTCATCATAAAAACAGAATTTTTGCCTACAAAATACAGAGGTTATATGCTACCCTTATCTCAGGTAAGGTTAAGTAAAAATTCGATGGAGATTTGAAGGCAGGAGACACCTGTTTGAGTGGGGACTTGCATTTTTGTCTTTGTATGCTTTGTGCTTAGCTCAATGCTTAGTTAGGTATACAGAAGTGCTTAATAAATTTTAAAAAATTAATATCACATAATTGTGGGATTTTATCATTTAAACAAAGAACTTCAGAAACCATCTAGCCCAGTCCATACCTCAAGCATAGATCTTTTGATATAAAGTGAAGATATATATAAACTGCTTGCATAAAGTGAAAAGTGACTAGCATAGCATTCTTGTTTTTCAAGCCATAGAAATGCTTTATTTGGTCAAGGAATAACAATTGACATATTTTAAATGCAAGTTAAAATCAAAACTTGATTTTTTTTATCTTAAACTTGCCAAAGAAAAATATGGTAGAGAAGAAATGAGAAATAATTACTATTCAACATAAATTATATTATGCTAATCAAGGGAGTTATTTTCTAGCTGACAAATAAATTTTGAAATTTGATTCATACTATTTCTATGACAAATGTGCCCATTAAACTAAAATTTGACTTATTTTCCTATTTCTTATTTAAAAGGTTTTTGAGGCTATTTTTTTCTGTATTAATGTCATTTCCCAACATTCTACCCCCACAAATATCTCCCTTTGTAATGTAGAAATACAGTTAAGCAAAGCAGATTGACACAATGACTATATCCGACAGTATATGCCTCATTCTGTATTCATAGCTTATCTCCTTTCTACTGAAAAGAAAGACTCCCACTTTAAATCCTCTGGAATCATAATTGGTCATTGCACTGTTGTGTGTTCTGATTTTTAAAAATAGTTTTTCTTCCCATTATTGTAGCCATTGTCCACTTCGTTTTTTTTGTTTCTTTTTATTCAGTTCAGTCAAGTCTTATTAGACTTCTCTGAATTCTTCCTCTTCATCATTTCATGAGGCATATTCCAAACCATTTATATGCTACACTTTCTTTGGTAGCCCCCCAGTCGATGTGCACCCACTTTGTTTCTAGGTTTTGGTGTAATTTTTTTATCTATTAAAATAAAAGTGCTGCTCTACTTATTCCTGTATATAAGAGATTTCTCTTTGTTTGGAGTATATGCCCAATAGTGGTATGGCTGGATCAAAAGGCATACACAGTTTTGACTCTTTAAAAAAAAAAGCATATTTCTAATTTTTTTTAAATTTTTAGTCAGTAAGCATTTATCACCTCTTACTGTATGCCCAGCACTATGCTAAATGCTGGGAAGGTCTTCAAGAAACTGACATTTTAACAGAGGAGAGATACAAGTAACTATATATATAGAATATAAAGGAAAGGAATCTTAGAATCTTTGAGGCTGCTGGGAGGGGCAGTGGAGAAAAAGAGTTGGAGTTAGGAAAACCTGAATTTAAATCCAGCTTCAAATACTTATTAACTGTGTGATTCTGAATAAGTCATTTGATTTTTGTCTGCCTTAGTTTCTTCATGTGTAAAATGGGGACAATAGTAGCAACTACCTTCCAGGGTTGTTGGTAGGAGCAAATAAGATAATTGTAAAGCACTTAGAATAACATATTGTATAAATGGTTTTTTAATTAATTTTTTTACATTTTTATAGCTTTTTATTTTTCCAAATACATGAAAAGATAGTTTTCAACATTCACCTTTGCAAAATGTTCCAAATTTTTCTCCCTCCTTCTTCCTACCCCCTCCCATAAAAGCAAGTAATCCAATGTAAGTTAAACACCTGCAATTCCTCTAAACATATTTCCATATTCATCATGCTGCACAAGAAAAATCAGATCAAAAGGTGAAAGGAAAAAAAAAACAACAAAGCAACAACAACAAAAGGTGAAAATATTATGCTTTGATCCACATTCTGTCTATAATTCTTTCTCTGGATGCAATTGGTTCTTTACGTCACAAATCTATTGGAATTGCCTTGAACCATCTTATTGCTGAAAAAAGCCAATCCATCACAGTTGATCATTACATAATCTTGTTGCTGAGTACAACGTTCTCTTGATTTGATTCACTTTACTTAGCATCAGTTCATGTAAATCTCTCTAGAACTTTGAAATCAGCCAGCTCATCATTTCTTATAGAACAATAATATTCCATAACATTCATGTACCATAACTTATTCAGTCATTCTCCAACTGATGGGCATCCACTCAATGTTCAGTTCCTTGTTCTACAAAAAGGATTGCTATATAAACATTTTTGCACATGTCGGTCCTTTGCTTTTTTTTTTTTAATAATCTTTTTAGGATAAAGACCCAATAGTGATACTACTGGATCAAAGGGTATGCACAACTCGACAGCCCATTGGACATTGATCCAAATTGTATTCCAGAATGGTTGGATTCAGTTCATAACTTCACCAACAATGCATTAGTGTTCCAATTTTCTGACATCCCCTCCAACATTTATCATTATCTTTTTCTGTCATCTTAGTTAATCTGAGAGGTATTAAGTAGTACCTTAAGGTTGTCTTAATTTACATTTCTCTGATCAATAGTGATTTAGAGTTTTTTGTCATATGACTAGAAATAACTTTAAATTCTTCATTTAAAAATTTTTTTTCAAAGGGTTATTAAACTGTGCATATCCTTTGATCTAGCAGTGTTTCTACTAGGCTTATATCCCAAAGAGATCTTAAAGGAGGAAAAGGGCCTCACATGTGCAAGAATGTTTGTGGCAGCCTTTTTTGTAGTGGCTAGAAACTGGAAACTGAATGCCCATCAGTTGGAGAATGGCTGAAAAAATTATGGTATATGAAAGTTATGGACTATTATTGTTCTGTAAGAAATGATCAGGAGGATGATTTTATTTTTTTATTAAAGCTTTTTATTTGTAAAACATAGGCATGGGTAATTTTGCAACATTGACCCTTCCAAAGCTTTCTGTTCCAAATTTTTCCTCCTTCCCCCATCCCCTCCCCTAGATGGCAGAAAATCTAATAAATGTTAATTATGTTAAAATACTTAACAAATAAAATATGTGTATACATATTTATACAGTTATTTTGCTGTACAAGAAAAATTGGATCTACAAGGAAAAAAAAAACAAAACCTGAGAAGGAAAACATAATGCAAGCAAACATCAATAGAGAGTGTAAAAATGCTATGTTGTGGTCCACACTTAGATCCCACAGGCCTCTCCCTGGATGTATATGGCTTTCTTCATCACTGAACAACTGGAACTGGTTTGAAACATCTCATTGTTGAAAAGAGCCATGTTCATCAGAATTGAGCATCATATAGTCTTGTTGCTGTGTGTAATGATCTCCTGGTTCTGCTCATTTTGCTCAGTATCAGTTCATGCAAGTCTCTCCAGGCCTCTCTGAAATCGTCCTGCTTGAATAGGTTTGTTTGTTTGTTTGTTTTTTAATTAAAGCTTTTTATTTGTATAACATATGTATGGGTAATTCCTCAGCATTGATCTTTATAAAGCTTTCCATTACAAATTTTACCCCCAGTCCCCACCCCTCCCCTAGATGGCAGGAAGTCCACTACATGTTAATAATGTTGAAATACTTGACAAGTTGTGCAAGAAAAATCCTATCTACAAGAAAAAAAAGAAAATCAGAGAAAGGCAACACAATGCAAGCAAACCTCAATAGAGAGCATGAAAATGTTACGTTGTGGTCCATATTTCATATACCTCTCTGGGTGTATATGGTTTTCTTCAGTGAACAATTGGAACTGGTTTGAGACGATTCTTTGTTTCAGAGAGCCATGTCCATCAGAATTGATCATCATGTAATTTTGTTGTTGCCGTGTATAATGATCTCCTGGTTCTGCTGATTTCACTCAGCATCAGTTCATGCAAGTCTCTCCAGGCCTCTCTGAAATTGTCCTGCTGGTCGTTTCTTACAGAGCAATAATATTCCATAACATTCATATACCATGATTTATTCAGCCATTCTCCAATTGATGGGCATCCCTTCAGTTTCCAGTTTCTAGTCACTACAGAAAGGGCTGCCACAAACATTCTTGCACATGTGGGTCCCTTTCCCTCTCTAAGATCTCTTTGGGATATAGGCCCAATAGAAACACTGCTGGGTCAAAGGGTATGCACAGTTTGATAACTTTTTGAGCATAGCTCCAAATTACTCTCCAGAATGGTTGGATCCATTCACAACTCCACCAATAAGTATTAGTGTCCCAGTTTTCCCACATCCCCTCCAACATTCATCGTTATCTTTTCCTGTCATTTTAGCCAATCTGACAGATGTGGAACACAAGGTTTTCCAAGGGTCAATGTTGAAAAATTATCCTTGCATATGTTTTGAAAATAAAAAACTTCAATAAAAAATAAATGAAATGGTTTGTATACTTTGACCATTTATCAATTGGGAAATGACTTGTATTCTTGTATTTTTGAGTAAATTCCCTACATATTTTAGAAACAATACCTTTATCAGAAACACTGCATGTAAATTTCCCCCCCAGCTTTTTGCTTCTCTTCTAATTTTGGCTGCATTGGTTTTGTTTGTGCAAAATCTTTTTTAATTTAATGTAATCAAAATTATCCATTTTGCATTTCATAATGTTCTCTAGTTCTTCTTTGGCCATAATATATAAATGTTTTTAAAAGAAAAAATTTTTCAGAATTCCTTATAGCTTACAGCTGCACTAGCAAGCCATTTGTGTGCCTGCATAGATTTTAATTCTATATTCAGCACCCCAAAGTACTTTCTCATCTACAATATAATTTTATTTTTCTCAGCATCCTTTGTGCTTTTTCACCATCTCATTTGCCCTGAGCTACAGAGGGCTAGAATTGATTCTTCTATTTTCTAGCTCTCCTCTGGTGCCTCAACCTCATTTGATTTGGGGGGGGGTTACCTTGGGTTTCTTTAAGAAGGTGCCCACAGATATAAGATCTGACAAGTATTAATAAGGCTTTGAGTGTGGGCTCTATGGTTGAGTTTATCATTGCTTAAATTTACAAATGTTTCTTAACAGGTTGGCCACAAGGTGATAGAATTTTTTGATCAAAGCAACTGTCAAAACCTGTTTCTCATCTCATAGAGGGGTTGCAATGGAAAGAGAATGAAACCATAAATTGTTTTAATGAGAAAAATTTTATTTGTTTCTTTATTATTAAACCTGTTTATTTTCAAAACATATGCATGAATAATTTTTCAACATTGACCCTTGCAAAACCTTGTATTCCAAATTTTACTCTCCTCTCTACTCCCTTCCCTATATGGTAAGTAATCCAATATATGTTAAACATATTAATTGTAGCTTAAATCCAATATATGCATACATATTTATACAATTATCTTGCTGCTCAAGAAAAATCAGATCAAAAGGGAAAAAAATGAGAAAGAACAAAATGCAAACAAACAACAACAAAAAGAGTGAAAATGCTATGTAGTGATGGATGAGGAACTTGAGATTCAAGAAGTCCACCTGATGAGCAAAATGGCATAGTAATTCAATGGCAGAATTAAGACCATGATTTAGATCTCCTGATTGCTCTGTCCAGCATGTTAGGTTATCATGCTGTTGATTACTATTGACAGAGGACTGTCAAAACCCCCATGAACATCACTGATCATTGGATTGCTCATGATAATAAAATTCTCAGACAGATCTTTGAGAAAGAAAATGCTATAATTAATCAAGCACCTTTGATTTGTGTTGTCTTTAACCCTTTTTATTTCTCACCAATTAGGTTTTCTGGCTTGCTGGCTCCCTGCTAATCATCGGGTTGGCATCAGTGGTCAATCCAACCATTGGTTGGCGCTGGCTTATTCGTATTGCCTCTATTCCTGGCATCATACTCATTCTGGCCTTCAAGGTGAGAGCGGCTGTCTAGATTACTTACATTCTCTGCTATTATCAGACCAGCTACTTTATTGTCCTTACACACATTTCTCAATCCTAACTTTGCTCATGATTTACTAGCCCCTATTAATATCTAGAATGCTATGCTTTTTCTCCCCATTCATAAATATCTACTGCCTCTTTTAAGTTAGGATTCAGTATTATTTCCCCTAGAAGTCTTCTCTGATTACCTAAACCTTGTTCTAGCACCTGTCTAATAAATCTCAGCTTTGCACTTACATCCACATTTCTTGACTATGTAGATTTAGAGTTAAAAGGGATAACTATAGAGTTAAAACTAAAAGGAACCTTAGAAGCCATCCAGTTCAAGTCTTTCATCTCATAGATGAGGAAAGTGAGTTCCAAAAGGGTGGTTTAGAATGGAAAAATTGCAAAAGGCTTTTTGTAGAAAATGAGATTTTAGTTAGGACTTGAAAGAAGTTATGGAGGTCACGAAAGGGAGATAAGAGAGAATTTCATGCATGAATGACAGTCAGTAAAAATGCTTGGACCAGTAAGGAAATGAAATGTTTTGTTTGAAGAATGATAAAGCTGCTAACATTATTGGATGGAAAGTTATTTAAGTAGAGTGTAATCATGTATAAGAAGAGTAGAAAAGTAGAAGGGTGATGCTAGGTTATAAAGGGCTTTGAACATCAAACTCAAGATTTTGTGTTTGAACCTGTAGTGGATAGGGAGACACTGGAGTTAATTAAATTGGGGGTGGGGGGAATTTTAGGAAAATTACTCTGATGTGTGAGTGGAGGGTGGATTGGAGTGGGTAATATGTGGCATAAAGATTAACTAGAAGGGTATTGCAATAGTCTAAATATGAGGAGATGAAGGAGATGTGTACTATGGAGGAAGCATTATCACAGAAGAGAAGGGAGTTTATTTGAGAGATGCTACAAAGCAAAAGTTGATGGGAGTTGGCAACTAATGGGATATGAGGGTTTGAGAGACAATGAAGACATTAGAATGATTCCTAGATTGCAAGCCTGGGGGACTGGAAAGACGATGGTGCCTTTGGCAGTAATGCAAAAATCTGGTAGGAAGTAGGTTTTGGAGGGAAGGATTATAAATTCTATTTTAAACATGTTTTGATATCTACAGAACATCCAATTAGAGATTTCTGATAGGCAGTTGGAGACATGAGACTGGAGGTCAGCAGAGAGGGTTAGATCTGAACAAATAGATTTGAGAATAATCAACATAGAGATAATGGGATTCTTGGGACCTAATAAGATCACCAAGTGAAATAGTATAGAAGAGAGGAGGGCTTTCTGGGAGACATGCATTGTTATCATGCATGATGGAGATCCAGTAAAAGGAGGCTTGGGAATGATCAGACAAGTAGATGGAAAACCAGGAGGGTAATGTTATGGAAATCTAGAGAAGACTATATCAGGAAGAGGGTGATTAACTGTGTCAAAAGCTACAGTCAGGTCAAGAAGTTTCAAGATAACTACTGGATTTGGCAATTAAGAGATCATTGGTAACTTCAGGGAGAACAGTCAAAAAACGAAGTGGAAAACCAGATTAGAGAGAATTAAGATGTGATTGAAAGGAGAGAACATGGAGGCTTCTATTGTAGATAACCTTCTCAGAAAGTTTAGCAACAATTTTCAGCAATACAATGATCCAAGACAATCCCAAAGGACTAATGATACTATCCATCTCCAGAGAAAGGACTGATATTGTTTGAATACAGACTGAAGCATGCTATTTTTCACTTTCTTTCATTCTTTTTCTTTTAGTTGAGTCTTCTTGTATAAAATGATTAATATGAAAATGTTCCTCATGATTTCACTTATATAATCTATATATGATTACTTATTCTCTTAGGGAGGGTGAGGGAAGAGAGAGAGGGAAAACTTTTTTTTTAATGTTAAAAAATTCTTGAACTTATAATTGTAGAAAAATAAAATATGTTTTTAAAAAGTTCAGGAACAAAGGCATGAAAGATATAGGATAATAGAAGTGGGGATGAATGGATCAAGTAAGATTTTTTTTTGGAGGATAGAGGATATATGGCAATGTCTGTAGGGAAGTAGCCAGTAGACAGGGAGAGATTGAAGTTAAACAGGGATGATGGTGAGGGATGGGAGGAATAACTGGGTAGAGTAGAGTAGGATGGAATGGGACCTCTTGTGCATATAGAGGGGTTGGCCTTGGGGTGAGGGATGAAAGTGACAGAAAGCATCTGAATGATGTCAGAAGAGAAAGAAGGGAAAAAAGGGAGCTCTTGACTAAAGAACTCATTTTTCCCCAATAAAATATGAGGAAAAGAATTATACTTCTACATGAGATGTTTTTTAAAAACATTTTTAACAGTTATTTCCCTTCAAGCCTTCTTTTTTCAAACTCAATAAGAAAAAAAGTCATCTGTTTGAAGATATTTTTAGCAGCATTGTCATTAAAAAACAACTTTGAGTCAATTTAAATAAATGGCTCAATAAACTGTGGCATATTGAGGTAATGAAATATAAGAATATAAATGAAACAACAAATATGAAATATATTGGTTGGTGTGGAAAAATCTGTAAAATAATGTGAAGTACAGGAAGCTAAAACTGGATAGTCTCTACACTGTTTAGAAGGAAACAATGGCTGAAGAAAGTGGAAAGAAACAGAAATAACAGATTAATTGATATGGCTATTTTTATATATTTAAATTCATTTTCAAAAGTAACAATTTTAAATGTGAATATTGATTTTTAAAGTAATTTTCACTGTGTAGAAAAATAAACACACCTTAAACATCCTCACATCACCGGTTTCTTCAGCCATTTTTCATATGACATGGTTTCTAAGTTTGCAAGAATCTTTCTCACCTTACTTTGGGGTAAGAACAGCTCATCAGTGCTGAAAATATGGAGCCAAAATGTGAATGTTGTACTCCAGATGTGATGTAATATGTGCCAAGCACAAAGAGACTATCATTTCCCATGACTGGGACACTAGGTATGTGTTAATGCAGTCTAAGCTATTGTTAACGCTTTTTAACAGCCATGTCATGATGTTGATTCATAATGAGCTTTCTGTCAAGTGAAATGCCAGATATTTCTACATATGAGCTGATACCAAACCAGGTGTCTTCAGTCCCCAGCTTGTACAATTGAATTTTTAAACCCCAAATCATTGGCTTTGTTTATTTTCATTGCAATTTATCTTTCTGGCTTCAACCCAACATTTCAGCCTACTGAGGTCATATTCAATAAAGCTTACTGTTGTTGTTTAATGCATTAGTTATCCCTGCCAGGCTTGTGCCATCTGGAAATTTGATTTGCCCTCCTTTATGCTTTTCTCTAGCTATATTATTCTCCTGTATCAGGAAACTTCTTAATGGAAAAGATCCACAAAAGATACTTTAATGATTTGAAAGAGAAAGTTCATTCTAGATGAGGAAAACAGTCCTATTTCTTATTCTGTAAAACAGATGGAAGTTGGTTGATGACCCTTTCTCATTGCAACATGTTTATCGACAGTTCATTCCTGAATCAGCTCGATTTAACGTCTCTATTGGGAATACCCAGGCTGCTGTGGCTACTTTGGAGCGCATTGCCCGAATGAACCGATCAGTCATGCCAGAGGGAAAACTGGTGGAACCTGCCTCGGTATGCATTCAAACTCAATGTCTTCTCATGGGAGGTTTCATTTTTGGATTATTTGGATCATTTAGGAGGTGATTGGTAGATTTTTTTTTTTTTTTTTGCTGAGGCAATTGGGGTTAAGTGACTTGCCCAGAGTCACACAGCTAGCTAGGAAGTGTCTGAGACCAAATTTGAACTCAGGTCCTCCTGACTTCAGGGCTGGTGCTCTACCCACTGCGCCACCTAGCTGCCCCATGGTAGATTCTTTCAATTTCTATTTTACCTTCTGCATTTATCAAGCAGTTTTCCTTGACAATTTCTTGAAATACTATGTCTAGGCTTTTTGTTGTTGTTATGGCTTTCAGGTAATTCAATAATTCTTAAGTTATCTCTCCATCTGTTTTCCAAGTAACTTGTTTTTTCAATAATATATTTCACATTTTCTTCTTTTTTTCATCTTTTCAACTTTGTTTTAATTGTTTCTTGATGACTTATAGAATTATCTTCTATTTGCCCAATTTTAACTTTTAAGGAATTTTTTTCAATGAACTTACCTTTTTTTATTTGGCCAATTCTGTTTTTTAAAAAATTATTTTCTTAAGTGAATTTTTATACTTCTGTTTCCATATTTCCTATTATGCTTTGTAAGGAATTCTTTTCATCAATGAATTTTTGTGCTTTTTTCTTTAAACTATTAGGTCAAATCTGTTTTTGAAGGTTTTATTTTCTTCAGGTCTTTTGTTTTTGTTTTTGTTTTTTGGTTTTGTTTTTTACCAAAAACTATGTTTTGATTCACAGTCAGTCTCTATAATTCTCTCTCTGGATGTAGATGGTACTTTTCATCACAAGTCTATTGGAATTGCCTTGAATCACCTCTTTGTTGAAAAGAGCCAAGAAGGACTAGTATTTTCAATTCTATCCATCATGTATATCTAAGCTGTAGAAATTTTGGATAATTTTTTTTTAGAAAAGATGTTTAGAAGCAGAGGAAAGTACACTGAATGCCTGAGAGAGAGATGGCACCAAGGGAAAGAGAATAGAACAGAAAATCTGGGACAATCAAAGACCAATTTTACCAGATTTATAATGTAATCCTTTGTCCAAGTCTTCCTCCTAACTGAAAGTTCGAGTGTTTTGGGAAGAATTTTCATTTCTCTGGTTCATTGGTGCAAATAATTTGGAAAATATACTATCTAACAGCCTTGTCTGCCTCTGGTTGGAAATTCCTTTTACAGGTATTTGGACCAATAAGACTCAAACCATGAACATTTCTTTCTTTTTTTTTTTTTGATTTAATTCATATATAATTTATTTTCAGAAGGATGGGTGTGTCTTGGCTAAAATAGAGCCCAAAGTCAAAGGGTTGTTTTCTTGGCAGATATGTGTGAATGTAATTATAATCACGCAGAAATATAAAGGCACAAATATGGACAAGGAAGTTAGAGGGCATGGTCTTGACCACTTTAATTAGCATTTGTTCTTGCTTAATTTCATTGTGCATTAATTGAGGATCTTCTCAGTGGTATGGTCCCACTTTCCATATACCTCTGATTTTTTTTTTAAACAGAACTCCAGAATTAGTTTGGGGCACAAAATCCCCATTAAAGTTTAAATTAAGAGTTATAAGGAATTTCTAAACTTAAGTCAAATAATTGTCTTGGACTAGAACTTTATTTAATGCCAGCCACGGGTTGTTAAAAGAATAGGTTTCATGTTATGATAGAATACCTGAGTCTGGTATAAGAGATGAGAACCAAAAACTCAATTGTAGAAGATGGTAGCTTAACAGGTGGGAACCAAGAATATTTTACATGGCTTTAAAGACCTAAGTTGTAGGAGATGGTGGCAGAGAGAATAATGACTATGAGTCTAGTGGGGAAATACCCAGCATAAATCTGCATAAAAACATCACTAGAATCCCTCAGTAGCCCTCGAATGCAGGGGATGTGTGTTTTCCCGGCCACGCAAGTTTTGTGTGTGTGTACAAATGCCTCTTTACACCTGTTTCTTGGCCAGAAGTATTCCCAATAGCCATGACCTTCTATTCATATTTCTTGAGCACGTTACCTCCCCCTATAAGAAACTATATTCCATGCATCTATAGGGCATCTTATCTTATCCCTTTATTTGTTAAATTATGTAATTAATGTCTTTTTGTTTAAAATGTGTATTCTGTCTAGTAAAAATAAATATGTGGCTTATGAGCTATGGTTTTGAGTGGGTATTGATCCATGGAATGCTTTTAATATGGAGTAACTTTTTTGGGGGGGCAATATCTGAATAAGGTATCCCTGGTATTGTGTATATATTGGTTAAGTGAAATATCTATAATTCATATCAAAGCTCATAGAAAAGAATAATATTGATCAGTCCAGTTGAGCCCAAGTAGGGCTCAAGCAGGATTGTCCTTCCATGTCAATGTACTACTGTAAGATTATCTATACATCAAAAAAGCCTGGACAAAGGTCACCTTTCAGCATATTTTCTCTTTCTTTCCTGCATGTTTGAAAATGGGAACCACATGAAGATTTATGCTGGACTCTGATCCTGGCAGAATACAGAGAACATCAAATCTGATTTTCAGGGAGAAATCAGTTGAGAAATCTTTCTTTTTCCTACCTCTCATAAAAATTTATCATAGTGAGGACTGACATCAAGGCTTTTCCTTTAGCTAGGTAGTTTGGTAGCTTTCAAGCATCTGCCTTCAGTGTTCTTGTGTTCTTGTTCATAATCCCACTTTGCTAGGATTGCTGTTTGGATGTTGCCTCCTTCACACCTGTCTCTAATTTAATTTTTCTCTTCCATTGTGTCAGGAAAAAAGAGGAAGATTTGCAGACTTATTGGATGCCAAATACTTACGGACAACTTTGCAGATCTGGATCATATGGTAAAAATATTAAGGCTTAAAAACTGGGTTTGTGTTGTTATTGTTTTGCAAGCTGTTGGAAAGAAGTCTCTATTAGATGATACTGGAGGTATTCATGATTTGAGCTGCAGTTGAGCTAGATGAAATCTAGGCTCCTTCAAGCTCTTTTTGGAATTCTGTGATTGCCCAAGCACACACTCAACAAGAAGTAAGTGAGAGATGGTTGTAGTGCATGCTGGATATAGGAGGGTGATCATCATCTGAAATTGAAGAATAATTTGTGGCTGATTGATAACCGATCACAGGGACTATTTCTAGAAGCTATCCATATTACAGGGCTCTTGATGATTGACCCAAAAATTAGGATTAACTGTGATCCCAGACAAGGGAATTTGTCAATTATCCTAGCTCCATTACTTCAGGAAGTTGAGTTCACCAATAGTCTGACAATGCACCTTTACCAGTGCTGCAACCTTAGTTGTGCCTTTTCAGAAGCTATGCTTATTTTTTCAGAGTATTTCTTCCTTAGCCTACATGTCATGTCTAAAAAGACAAATTTGGCCAAAATGGAAATGTTGCCTCACTCGGTACATTCCCTATTATCTAATATGGCTAGTTCTATTAAG
This sequence comes from Myrmecobius fasciatus, assembly GCA_023553655.1. Lineage (NCBI taxonomy): Eukaryota > Metazoa > Chordata > Mammalia > Dasyuromorphia > Myrmecobiidae > Myrmecobius > Myrmecobius fasciatus. Next base: position 9,094 of record JAJPUD010014465.1, on the reverse strand, counting down.
TTTTAAATATATATATATACACATATATGTATGCACACACATGTCACAGAGATTAAGTTTTTTAGACTATGAAAACTAGAAAAATAGAAATCTTTTGACTATATATATAATATATAAAACTAGAAAGCTTTCAATTGAATATATAGTATTAATTGCCTATTACATTTAATGTACTGTTCTTGATCAGCTGTGTTCAACTCATTGTAACCCCATTTGGTGTTTTCTTTTCATTTTTCTTTTCTTTTTCTTTTTCCTTTTTTTTGCTGAGGCAATTGGGTTTAAGTGACTTGCCCAGGGTCACACAGCTAGGGAATGTTAAGTGTCTGAGATGAGATTTGAACTCAGGTCCTCCTGACTTCAGGGCTGGTGCTCTATCCACTGCGCCACCTAGCTGCCCCCATTTGGTGTTTTCTTGGCAGAGATGCTAGAGTGATTTACCATTTCCTTCTCAGCTTATTTTAGAAATAAGCTGTCACAGAAAAGTGACACAGTGTTAAGTAACTTACCTGGTGTCACACAACTAGTACATATGTGAAGCTGGATTTGAACTCACAAAGATGAATCTACTCCACTCCAGGCCCAGCACTCTATGCAGTATGGCACCTATATGCCCCCAAAGTACTCTAATTTTAAATTCTTTGTAATTTCATAGAAGTTATGTTGTAAGACCATTGGATCTTGGATAGAAATTTAAAAAAAATTATCAATCATTCTTTATTTTCAAAATACATGCAAAGATAGTTTTAAACATTCATCCCTGCAAAACCTTGTGTTCCAATTTTTTTCTTCCTCCCCTAGAGAGCAAATAATCCAATATATGTTATATATGTGAAATTCTTCTAAACATATTTTCATATTTATCATGTTGCCCAAGAAAAAGCAGAACAAAAAGGGGGGGGGAGGGGGAAAAAACAGCAAGCAAGCAGCAAGAAAAAAGGTGAAAATATTATGTTGTGATCCACATTCAGGCCCCATAATTCTCTCTCTGGATACAGATGGGTTCTGTCCATCACAAGTCTATTGGAATTGGCTTGAATAACTTCACTGCTGAAAAGAGCCACATCCAATGGATAGAGATTTTGAAAGGAACTTAGAGAGCATCTAATCTAAACTGATTGTTTTGCAGATGGGAAAACTGAGACATTGATGTGTCCAGAGTCACACATGATTTGAAGCCAAATTCTTTCTATTATATTATGCTATGTTTCTCAGATGCAATTATAGGTCCTTGTTTTCAACATTCACTTCTAAAAAAGCTTTCCCCCCTTTTATTTAATAAAAAAAATTGAGGCTGATTTGTTCTTATAACATATTTATGTCAAAATGTATTATCCCTGTATGCTGAACAATCGCTTAATTGTAAAATAACCTTGGTATTTGGTGGAGGAGATGGAATAGAAGTGAGAGCGCTTTGGGGTTTTTTAAATGCCTAACATTGACTATTATGTAGAGTGATAAAAATATATCTCCCTTGGTGACTGTGGATAAATCACTATTTTCTTAGGTCTCAGTTTCCTAATCTGTAAAATAAAAGGGTATCTTTTCTTTAGTTGCTGATGAGGAAAAATAAACATATTTTGCTCTGGGATATAGAAAATGGTGTCAGGGAAATCTCATTTTGAAATGCAAGGACCAATTTTTGTGGAGAAATGTTGCCCTCTTGTGGTCATTTTGGACATTTCAGCTAGTGTCTATATTTGGCTTTGTTCTATTTTAGATATAGATTTTTTACCTAATGACACAAATTTAAGAAAATTATGAATAATTCAGGATTATTGTGGATAGGATGACAGACAACAGAATTTAATTTATGATAAATTTAAATTTACCTTATGATAAATTATTTCTAAGCCTTGGATGAGTAACTTCATATCTCTTAAATGTAATTGACTCTTCATAGTAACTCAATTTAACAAATATTTTTTTCTTGTTTTTGGATATGAGTAGGCTTCAACATATGATCAACCAAAAGCTATGTAAAAGAAGTATGTAAAAAGTGACATCAAAGGGGAATGGAAAGAAAGGGGTCTGAACATGGAGCAAGCAAGCAAGTTGGCCCAATATGATAGTATAGAACTAATAAAGCTTTTGTATGTATGTATGGCTGGAATCAGTCAGTCAGCTAGAGCTAGTATTTATTAAGCTCCTACCATGTGTCAGACACTTCTGTATTTTCAGAGACAAAGGCAAAAACAGTCATTAAAATTTTTAATTTAAATTGGGAAGACAACATACAAATGATCATGTGTTTGAGATAAACTGGAGATAATTCTGAAGGAAGACACTAGCATCAAGGGGGATTGAGAAGAGTGTGTTATAGAATGTAGGATTTTATCTGGAACTTGGAGGGAGTCATGGGAGCCAAGAAGCAGAAATAAGAAGGGAGTGACTTCTAAGCCTAGGGAACAGCCAGTGGAAAGGCACCAAGTTGGGGATGAAATGTCACATGTGAAGAACAATTAGGAGGACAGTATCACTAGATCACAGAGTATATGGAAGGGAACAAGATGTAAGAAGACTGGAAAGTATTATATAAAATAATTGGGCCAGGATGTAAGGAAAGAGAGAATTTTATATTTGATCCTGAAGGCAATGGGGAGCTACTGGAGTTGTGTGTGTGGTGTGGGGGAGGCAGAGACAGAAACTTTCTGTATTTTGTTTTAGGAAGATCACTTTGCTAGGGATTAGAGAATGGATTAGAGTAGGGAAAGACTTTAGGCAGGGAGATCAATCAAGGGCTATTGTAGTAGTTTAGACCTGAGGTGATGATGGTCTATATTAGGACAGTGTCAGTGTCAAAAAAAAGGGGGGGGCATATAAGAGATGTTGCAAAAGCAGAATGAATACAACTTGGCAACAGATTGGATTTGGGAAATAAGAGAGTGAGAAATCAAGAAGGACAACTAGTTTGTGAGTCTAGGTAACTGGGAAAGTATCACTATTCTCAATAATACAGTTAGCCCTTCCACATCTCCACTTTCCCCATTGCAGTTTCAATATATTAAATGGGAATTTGGGGGAGTTTGATATGCAAAAGCCAGCAGACAACACAGACAGAGTTTAGAAACTCAGACATGCATAAAATATATATGTAAAGTATTATATAGTATCAATACCCCATTAAAAAAAAAAGAAAGAAAAATCAGACTTTTTCTCTGGTACAAAGGGAGGGCCCAAAAAGTTTATATGGATTTTCCAGATTGGGAAGTGCTATACCCCAAAACCCCTTGATTTAGAAAAGATAATTGTAATATGACATTTAGAAGGAGATGAGGACTTGTGTAAGAGGGTTTTGAATGGATGAGTTTTGAACATATTGAGTTTAAGATTTCTGTGAGATATTTTATAGTTAGAGGTGATGGAAAATGTAAGATTAATAGTAAGATTAAAGAGTGGTTAGGGCTGGATATATACATTTGATAATTGTCTACATATGAGATGATAATTAAATTCATGAGAGCTGATGAGATGACCAAGACATCTAAGGTATAGAGAGTAGGAAGTGATTTGCTTAAAGTCATTTTATGACTAGTAAGCAGCAGAACAAAGATTTGAGTGCAGTTTATCTGACTCAGAACCAAAATTAGTAACTTTGACTCGGGGCACAGCTGTTCTAACATGCTATCACTAGGGACTCACAGAGCTCCCAGATTAAAATTTAATTAGGAAAGATTTAATAAAATAAAATACAAAAAATGATGATATAAATATATGGTTTTCTACGCCATTATGCAACCTTGCAGGGATTCTTATGTATGATTTGGTGGATCCTGTTTTTAATTCTAATTTGACATCACTGATTTAGGGTATTGAAATTCAGAGAGA
>JAJPUD010014464.1:0-40602 GCA_023553655.1 Myrmecobius fasciatus | reverse complement strand
GGGGGGCACTGGAAGTGGCTGCTGGCCCAGGGCCATGACCCAATCAGTCTCTAAGCACCCTTCCCCTCTCCTAGTCTTCGGATCAGTGGTTCTCCTTTAAGGGAAAGACAGAGAAGACTGGAGCTCAGCAGACACAGAAAAGCATCATTTCCAGTCCCCAAGGCTGAGCTTAGGAATAAGACATTAGTCTGTTTGTCTGTGGTTTTCTGTCCTGATCTCCGGGGCAGAACACAAGCTCCTCAGCCCAGCCTGGAGGCTGGGGAGGACCAAATGGGAAAGGATGTCCCTTTACCTAAAAAGGAATCAGAATATTAAGAATCAGAAAGGATCTTAGACCAGCCAACCCATTTTACAGAAGAAAAAACCGGGGTCTACAACAGGGAAGTGATTTATCCGAAGTCACTTAGTAAACTGGTGACAGCTAGAACCTGGGGAACCCAGCTCCCAGTCCAGGGTTTTGTCCACACCACCACCACCCCCAAATACGGAGGAAAGGGGGTAGGTGAGGGAGAAGCAGGAGAGTTGATGAGGGATGGACCAGAAGAAACCGGCCGGCGCTTGCCTTGGAGGAAATGATGGCCTTGGGACCTCGGCTCTTCCAGCATGCCCAGAGCTGTATCAGGGCCCTGGAGGTTGGGAGGGTCCGGGGAGGTGTATGCCCCGCCCAGTGTTCCCCTCCCCATCGAAAGCTTCTCGGGTCCGGTTGGACACGCTCCCGGCTCTGCCCCAAACTTCCCGTCCCGCGGCGGGCTCCTGCGCCTGCCAGACCCCGCAGTCCCGGGCAGGGCAGCTCGAGGGCCAGGAGGGCGGTCCCGGAGCCTTGCCCAACTTCCGTCAAGTGCCCCTCGCCCTCCCCAGGCCGGCACTTACCCGAGGGTCCTAACTCAACAGGCCGACGAGAGGGCCGGGCCCGGCGGGCAGTCACCACGCCGGCCCCGGCTCTGGCTCCAGCTCCGGCCGCTGGCTCTCCTCGGCACCAGCCCTCAGCCCCGAGCCGTTCTGGAAGGGGAGGGGAGAGGACGGGAGCGGGGGAGGGGCCGGGGACGGACACGCCCCCTCCCCCGTCTTCTCCGGCTTGGGGAAAACTATCCAGCTCCTTAACCCTTCATCTCCCACGCGAAAAGGCGGGGCTGGCCGGGGAGGGGGCCATGCCCAGGAGGGGGGCGCGGCTCCGGCCGGCCACTGGAGAAGTCAGGGAGGCGCCAAAGGGACTGCTGAAGCCGGAGCGAGGCCGGGCGCTGGGCTTTCTTCTCCGCCCCTTCCTTGCTCAGTCCAAGCAAACGCCGGACCCCGGGCGGAGGGCTGGGGGGGAAGAGAAAGAGGAGGGGAGGGAGGAAAGAGGGAAAGAGGGAAAGAAAGAGGGAGAGGCAAGGGGCTGAGAGTCCCAAACCCTGGCAAGATCAGAGGCGGCGGTGGCGCTGTGCCCCCTAGCGACTGCATCGTTGCGCCGCAGCTGGCCGGCCGGAGCTGCCCCCGTCGGAGGGACAGTGATAAAAGGGAGGGGCTACGAGGTAACTCTCTGCCGTGGGGCGTTCGGAACGTTTACCTGGACCTACCCGCCCGAGGTGTGTCATTGTTCTATTGTTACTGGGCGAGAAACTGAAGTCCGGAGAAATGCCGTCCCAGCGCTACCAAGTGGCCTGGCCAGGCTTGGTCTCCACTCTCTTCGGTCCTGCCCGGCCGGCCTCAGCTGAGCCTCTCGCAGGACTTCCATCTCTGCGCCTTTGGACAGGCTCCCCCCCCCCCCCGCGCCTAGAATGCACCCCCTTCTCACCCGAGCCTTTAATAATTCCTTCTCCCTTCACCGTTCGGCCCCCAGTTCCATCGCCTAAAGAGGCCTTCCCTGATCCCCCAGTGGCAAGCGTACCCCAACCTCCATTTATTTTTTGTCTGGACCTAGGATTTCTGTAGTGTAAGGAGCTGATCAGAAAGGGAACTCCGTCCATCAATGCGGACAGAACCCAGCCTGCAGTCTGCCTTTGTTGCCTGCGGCATGCCGAGCCACCCAGCTCGGAACCGGCCCGCTAGGATAAGTCCGAAGTGGGCCTGGGTCCCACGGTATCCGAGGCCAGCTCTCTAACTACTCCCCCAGGCAGTCTGTCTACCCTCTCTCCCATTATCGAGAGGAGGCCCCCCTATAATGGAAAGACAGGTATATATAAAAGTGTCTTTGGGTTCCCCAGCCCTATAGCACAATGCCTGGCGAGTGAGGTAGGCGCGGAATACTTGGTTTTGAATTGCTAAATCTCTCCTGACTTTCTCTCCAAGGCTCTGAACTCCTGGAATTGCCTATCCCGCCTCCCCCAAATCCCAGCAGGCCTCAAAAGGGGATATAACCCTTCCATTACTGGGATTTCTTTCTCCCCAAAGCGGTCTGTCTTCTACCAGTCTCCCACAAAAAAAAGGCTGGGGCGGGGAGAAGGGGTGCGTTTTGGGACTCTAACTCCTCCACTTTGGGGATTCGTTTTCCCATAGTTACACACTTTTTCAAGACTTAACTCAAAATACCAACTCCTCCAGGAATCTCCTCTTCTTTTCTCCTCTGAATATTCATAGCTTTATATCTCTGTGGCCCTCCCACAGGCAAATTGTGGTTACTTCTGTTCGTTTTTTACCTTCCTTTTTATTAAATGGACTGAAAGAGATTTGATTCCTCATAAAGAACCCCAAAGGTCTGTCCAGGGCCTCTGGCTATTTAACATTTTTATCAACCAAGCAATTAACAAGTATACATCAAGCACTTACTCCATGTAGTAATTGGCACTGGGATATGAAAACAACAAAAAATCAATCTTTTCTCAAGTTAATGTTCCGAGTAGATAACATGTACATACAGAAGTCAATAAAAAATACTGAATAAATACAAAATGAAAACAAGATAAGGAGGGAGGCACTAGAAGTTTGAAGGAAAGGCTTCATGGAGAAAGTGATGATTGAGCTCCATCTTGAAAGAACCAAAGGATTAATTGAAGTGGGAAGGGAATACTTTCGGGGCTTTGGGAACAGTTAGCTTTCATGAAGACACAGAAGATGGGAGTGAGAGACAGAGAGGAAGTCACTTTGGCTGGATTGAAGAGTGCAGGAAAGAAAGTCATGTATATGGTTGAAAACAGATTGAGGCCAGGTTGTGAATTGTTTTAAAAGCCAAATAAAAGTGAAGTAAGCTGAGTCGGGAAAATATACATGATTATTACAATATAAATGGAAAGAACCACCACCATAAAACAAATTAAGCTGAATATCAAATTATAAAGAACAAGCTTGTACTCATAGAAAATAAGGGAGAAGACGCTTTGCTAGCTTTTTTGAACAGGTGGGGAACAACAGAAGTGGAACATTGCATATAATGTTGGATTTTTTTTTACATATATTCATTGGTTTTGCTGATTTTTTTTTTTGTTTTAAACAAAATCTGTTATAAGGAAAGAAGAGGAATACAGGGGGAAATATAGACATAATGTAAAAACAAAATATATTCATTTTCTTACCAAAAAAAGCCAAACCAAGGTATTTGTATTTGACCCTAGAGGCAACATTGAGCTACTACCATTTGTTGAGTAGGGGTTACATGCTTAAATTTGCCCTTAAAGAAAATCACTTTTCGAGGGGCAGCTAGGTGGCACAATGGATAGAGCACCAGCCCTGAAGTTAGGAAGACCTGAGTTCAAATGTGACCCGGACACTTAACACTTATTGGCTGTGTTGATTGTAGGCAAAGTCACTTAACCCCAATTGCCTCAGCAAAAAAAAAAAAAAAAAAAAAAAATCACTTTGGTAGCTGTGTGGAAGAAATGGAGAGAGACCTGAGGCAAAGAGAAAATAGGGGGCCATTTCAATGGTCCAGTCAAGAGGGGATAAGGGGATAATTAGGATGGTGGCTGTGAGTAGAGAAAAAAGGATGAGTTCAAGAGATACTGTGAAGGTAGAAATAATATTTGGCGAGTGACTGAACATAGGTGAGGTAAAGTAAAGAGTCAAGGATAACATTTGAAGACTTAGTGTTTGGAGTCCTAAGCAGTAAAGTGATTTACCTAGTAGGTCTGGTATGTGTCAGGAACAACTTGAACTCTGGTCTTCCTGACTCTGAGAGTAGATCCATTTTCACTAACTCCTTTACTTCCTTTCTAAACAGGATGAACAAAAAAATCCCCTAAACCCCTCAACACTAAACAAAACAAAAAAAGGTGATGTTCTCATTGTACCATGCCCTGTTGAAGCCATCCCTGGTAATATGTTCATGGGAGACTTTACAAGGACATGGATACCTTCTAGAGTGTATCTAGAGAATGATCAGATTATTGTGCAGATTGGAGTACATGCTATATGACTTTGATTGAAGGAGATAGAGATGCTCAGCCTGTATATAACTGGGAGAATTAAAAATTTGGGGTTTTTTCAATTAGACTATGAGACTATAATTAGACTATTCAATTTTTTTTGACAATTGGTAATGGAATATTATTAACAACATAAAAATGACCCAAAAAACTATTTCAAAGAATCTTGAATAACTTGAAGGGATGCAGGGATGTGAGCAGAACAAGAAGACTTTATATAAGAACAGCATTGTAAAAAACAATAAGCAAGAACCAAGTTTTTAAAAATGTTATTTTATTTTTCCAATACATATAAAGTTAATTTTCAACTTTCATCCTTGTAAAACTTTGTGTTCAAAAATTTTTCCTGGTTTTTCTCACTTCCCTCAGCATCAGTTCATGTAGGTCTTTCCAGGATTTTCTGAGCCTACTCATCAAAGAAACAACTTTAAAAGATTTAGAAACCCTGATCAATGAAATGACCAACTCTGTCTCCAGAGATCCTATAAAGCAATTTTAATGCAACTTCTTACAGAGAGGTGATGGACACATAGTATGGAGATATACATAATTTTTTTTGACATGTCCACTGTTTGTATTTGTTTTGATGTACTTAGTTGTTCCAAGGACTTTTTTTTCTTTCAGTTTTTAATTGGTAGTGATGATGGTTACCAAATAATGATGCCCAAAATAAGGGGCATTGAGACATTTTTAAAAATGCACAGAAAAAAAAAGGAAGTTTAAGTACTGTTTTGAAAGCCTTCTGTACAACTTATTATATGCTTTTATTTTTAAAAGTAATAGGAAAGAGAGATTCAAAGTTTCATACAGAATTTTTTTTGCATTTGAAAATGCTTTTTGTGCACTTAAGGTTCAGATTAAGTGAATTTTTTTTGAAAGTACAGACAAGAGACATGTGATCACTTATCTTCAAGAATCTGAAGAACTGTTACATCAAAGGGCTATATCACAGGTGGCACAGTGAATAATGTCCTAGGCCTGAAGTTAGGAAGACATCTTCCTGAGTTCAAATCAGGCCTCAGACACTTACTAGCTGTATAACTCTGAGCAAATCACTTAACTTTATTTGCCTCAGTTTTCCCATCTGTAAGATGAGAAGGAAATGGCAAGTCACTCCAGTATCTTTGCCAAGCAAACCCCAATAGAGTCACAAATAGTCAGGTATGACTGATAATAACAGAACCATAACATGGAAGAACAAGCACTAGACTTGTTCTACTAGGACAGAACTCAAAGCTAAGGGCAGATGAGAGATTTGAAAGAACAGAGTGGGCTGTTTGGAGTACAGAGCTGAGCTCTGGCATCCTCAGGAGTCTCCTTTCTCCCTTAGGTCCGTAGGGCACAGAACCTTGTACCCTGTACTGGTGTTTTTACTTAAAGTCCTTGGCCAGGCCCCTGGGCAAAGTAACTAAGAGTTCAAAAAGAAGAGAATTTATTTGAGTCGCCAAAATCATAGACTTTTAGAGATACAAGACACTTTAAAAATCATCTGGTTCCCTCCCCTTATTTTATACACGGAGAAACTAAGGTCATATGATTAATGAATGGAAGAGCCAGGATTTAAGTTCAGGTCTTTCTGACACCAAACCCAGGGGCAATTCACTATAATCAGTATGGACTGACCTGTGTGCTCAGGTTGACTAGGTGATCGTAGGAAAGGAAAAAGGAAAACAGTAAGAGGGAGAAAAATGGTGGGTGAAGGGACTCATCATCAAGTGAAAAGAGCAAAACTCATGGCAGGAATGGTTCAGGGAATATAACAAGACAGAGCATGAAATTGGGGGTTACAAACTACAAACACAACAGAGCTCAGGAGTAGCAAACTAGGAAAGATTGGTAGAATCCTGAAAGGCTTCCTAGAGGAGGTGGTATTTGAAGTGGGCCCTTAAAGGACAGGCAAATTTGGATAAGGAAAAAGGAGATGTACATGGAGATATGGGGAGAACAAAAGTAAGGATCGATTTGCAAAACATATTATGGCCCAGGGAGACCAGATGGGTTAATCCCATTGCCTGCTTCCTTCTCAGGGCCAAGAATGTATCTTTGCCACAGGGCTCAGAATCCTGGCTAAGATTCACAAGATGAAGAGATTTAAAGCTAGAAAAGCCCTTAAAGATGATCTCATGAGGGACTTCTTAAATTTCAGGAAATTATATCTTTATTTCTATATAATTGGTTTCCTTTGTAAATCTCTGCATTTTACTTTATTCATTTAAAGACATTGTTCAGAGAAGGGATTACAGAGTTCAGTAGACAGTGCTAAAGGGATCCATGACACATAGTTAAGAATCCCTGATCTAATCCATCCTGCTCACTTTACTGATAAGAAAATAAATTCAGGAAAATTGTGACTAAATACCAGAGTCAAAAGCAGGAAACATGGGTTCCAATCTCTCCATTGCAAATAATTAGAGTTTGGGCAACTCATCTGACTTCTCTGAACCTTCTTTTGTTTATAACAAGAAAAGCTACAAATGATTTACATGATAAATTGTAAAAAAAAAAAAGTGCTAGAGCAAAACAAGTTGTTATTATTGTGTCAATCATCTAGTATTTATTAAGCACTTATTATATGCCAGAATATGCTTTTACGCATTAAACAATGAAAAAAACAGTAAGGAATCCAGAGAAACGTGTTGATTTATAGGAATTAATGCAAAATTAAGAAAAAATTAGAAAAATAAATGATCTTATCAGCTCTCATCGATTCAAGTATCATCTCTATGCAGTTAATCCCCAAATTTCGTTGTTTAGCTATCAATTTTCTCAAGCTCAAGTTTGTATAAACTGACCATCAGGATACCTCATTGGCATTTCAAAGTCAATATGTCCAAAATGGAATTCATATTTCCCCTCAACCCCTTCTCTTCTCCAAATTTCTCTATAAATACTAAGGTTACTACCATTATTCCAGTTACTCAGGTTTACAAGATCCATTCTGTTATCAAGTCACCAATTCTACTTTCAAAACATCTCATATTCAATCCCTTTTCTCCATTTGCATTACCTCTTATCTCAGCTATCTCAAAAAAAAAAAAAAAAAAAGGTGGATAGAGTGGAATCAGGAAGACCAAAATTCAAATTTGGTCTCAGACAATGATTATTTGTGTGCCCCTGAATGTGTAAGTCATTCTGTGACTCAGTTTTTTTATCTGTTAAGTGGGGATAATAATCACACCTAACTCCTGGGATTGGTGGGAAGATCAAACAAGATGTTGGTAAAGTGTTCAATGTAGTGCCTGATACATAAGTGCTATATAAATGCTAGCTATTATTATTGTTATTATTACATTCAGGGCTGATATTAGGTCCTTTCTAAAGCCTCTCTTGATTCCACACTATCGCCTCCAAACCTTCTCTCTACCTCCCTTTCAGTGTTGAGAGACTTTGAAATAGAAACAGAAGAGAAATTGGTGAGGAGCACAGAGCAAAGTTTTAAATGGAACTTTATTCCTTATTTGTTGAAATTACTAAATTTAATATTAAAAAAAAAGCCTTCAACAATGCATAAAATCATGGAGGTCGGCGCTCCCTCTATTCATGGGGATCCTAATTCTTCTATACCTTCTAGCAGATGGTCCATGAGTTGTTTCATGATCTGTTCTCAGGAATAGCAAAAAAAAAAAAAAAAAAAGTTATTCCCTGACCAGCTCTGGTGATAAACCTCTTTCCATTTTAAGAGAAATGGCTCTTTTGAGAAAAAGTCCATCAGCTGGCCAACACACAAGGCCTTTCTGGCTTTAGAGGACCTTCCCGATTGAGCATAGCCTTTGATAACCCAATATCCATGCCACAGAGAAGCATCAGAAATCATTTACCTGAGGAATACATTTAGATGTTATTTTTAAAATGTACACTTCTCTGTGCCTTAGTTTCCATTCCTATAAAAAGAAAATCATCTACCTCAGGGAGCTATTATGAGTGTCAATGCGATAACATATGTAAAAGTGCCAAAAGTTTAAAAATGCTAGAGAAAGAGGAGGCACTATGTTACATTTATGCTTTATTAGTAAGCTTAGGGAAAAGCAAATCATTAATGTGGGTAAGAAAGGGGGGCAATCAGTACTATATAGAGGATGAGCAGGGAAAGGCAAATTAAAAGATAATTACAAGGTTGCTGGTCAGTTTAAATAATGACTTGGTGGTGGTGGTGGTGGTGATGGTGATGATAATAATGACGAAATGTGGAGAGCACTGGACCAAGGTAGAAATAACAGAATATGGCAAGCACTGGCCATAGGGAATCGGGTGGGGGTTGGGGGCAGAGAGTGGGCGGTAGGTCAAAAACATACTACAGAATTCTAGCCTTGGACACCAGAAGGAAAGGGTCAGATTGGGATTGGTGGACAAGAGGAAGATTGTGAAAAGGTAGCTTTAAGAAATCTCCCATTATAATCTACAATTAAAAATGTCAAATATGAAAATATAGGTTGGAAATGTTAATGAAAGCACAGTGCTAGAGATATGGACTTGGGGACCTTTTTGAAAAGGCAATAGTTTGTCTAGCTCTTTTCTCATCCATCCTTCTAGGATATCTGACCTAATTTTCAAAACCCATATTCGTTTCCTCCCTTCAAGGAGAGGATGGATGCATTCCACATTGATGAGTTGTACCTAACCAACTTCCTACTTCCTTTCAGGACTGATTCACACCCAGTTTTGCCCATGATTCGTATATCATGTAATGTCTTTTAGTAAAATTAATAGATTATACATTAAAATACTAAGAAAATGTTTGGGTGGTGTTATGGGAAAAACAGTATACTAGGAACTGGAACTTCAGAGTTCTAGTTCCATGTCTAATTCTGACTGGATACTGACCTCTCTATTCTAACCCCTGAGAAGATAATTCAGACCCTAACACTATTCTAATCCTCAGACCATTATAAAAAATGCCTTCCCAACACTGCTTGCCATATGATAAGGACTTAGTAAATGTTTTCTATTTTATATTTACTTTAGACTTACTGTGGAAACCTGGATGACCCACTTTCCTTTTACTTATGGCAATGGCTGAGCCACAGTTAACCTCATCCCAAGACCTCCCCTTAGAACCCAGTTGTACCAACCATAGCCAGTGAGAAAAAGAGAGAAGCAGTGTTTGCCCCACATTGAAGCAGGATTTTAATGTGTAGATTCCAATCACATAGGCATCATTTTGTGTAACAGAAGCCAAAGCAGAGCTATAATCCCCTATCCAAGGCAAATGTCCATGTGCAAAGGTCCTGGGAGTGAAAAGGGAGATCAGTTCTCAACCTACAACTCTCACCTTGGCCCAGGCCAAGAGAGACTACAAAAATGATGAGGGCCAGATACAAAAGCCCTTCTTACCTTTTGCCCCCTCCCCATTCTGATTAAAATGGAACAGGCAACTGGCCATGATGTCCAGGAGCACTATTTGTTGAAGTGGTCTGGAAGTCCATTAGTCAACTGAACTGATTTCTCAATAGCCACCATCTGCCTGGGCCTTTGACAAGTATTGGTCATACTGATCCTCACACTGGCTCACAGTCTTCAAGAAGTAGTCAGGATTGGCAATGGCTTGAAGGAGATCATTTTGCACTAAGCAGATGCCGTAGAGTTCAGAGGTAGGGACTGTACAGTATTCTTGTCCTCCCTGTCCCACAAACACCTGTAACCAAGAATACAATCAGATACACACATAAACAGAGCTCGTGGGGGTAGAATATACTGGTATCTCTGTATGAGACTGGGAAGAAGGTCTCTGCCCAGCAATATGCTGCACAAAATCACCATCCATTCTTTAGCTACCAGGGAAGACTCCAATCTTCAGGTCCTTCCACAGAAGCCAATGCTGAGAGAGGCTTGGAAATCAGCCTGATCCTAGCATAACTAACTTTTGGCAGGCTCAAACTTTACGATGAGTTAAGAACTTGGGTTAATTTCATTCATAGGATCATTGAATTCAAGCTGGAAGGTAAGCCAACAAGTCCAACTCCCTCATTTGATGGATGAAGAATCAAGCTGACAGAGGTCCACTAGCGACTTACCTTCAGGATAAAATATAAAATTTACTACTTGGCTTTTAAAGCTTTCTAATCCGGACCCCTCCTACACCTCTTCAGTGTTATTATATCTTTACTCCTTTCTACATACTCTGAAATCCAGTGACTAGTCTTTTTAATGTTTTACATGATCGAACATATAATATACATCAAATTACTTTATTGTCCCAGGGAGGGGGGAGGTGAGGGAGAGAGAAAATTTGGAACTTAAAACATTTTTTAAATGTTAAAAATTGACTTTACATGTAAATTTAAAAAAATACTATTTAAAACACAAGAAACAAGTGGTTCTCACAAATGATTCTCCATCTCAAGTGTGTAAATTTTAGCATGTTAAATAACTGGGCCCCCTCCTAGGAACTCTCTTTCCCTCATTTCTGCCTCATGGATGCCTAGATTCTTTTAGATATCAGCTCAAGATCCATCTTCTGCAAAAAGCTTTTCCTGATTCTCCTTAATTTTAGTGACTTTCCTCTGATATTATGTCTAATACATCTGATTTCTACACACAGTTGTTCCCATGTTGCTTCCTCCATTAAAATATGAGCCACTTAAAAGCAGGGACATTTTTTGCTTTTCTTTATACCCCTAGCCCTTAGCACAGTGTCTGGCCTACAAAAAGATGCTTTGATTATATATATTTGTATTGAGTTTTGTTTTTCTTGCCTCCTCAATGGGTGGGAGAATGGAAGTAGAGAGGAAGAATTTAGAACTGAAAATGAAATAACATTTTTTAAAAAGTGAATCTTGGTTGACTTAATGACTCAATTTGACCCAGGGTCACATAGCTAAGTGTGAGGCTGGGTTTGAATTTAAGTCTTCCTCCCTGCAAGCCCAGTAGTATATCTTCTAGCCCCTATGTCACTTCCTGTCTCTGTGAGATAAAGGCCATCTCCTCTCCCTCCCAATATTCCATTCTATTTGTACCTGAGGGTGGATGATGCTCTCTCTATCCTGTAGTCGAATGTTATCATCAAAACAGATGTGTTGGACCTCAGGATCATGGGGATCAACCCACAGTGGCTTGCCACCTTGACTGGAGAAATTGTTCCTGGACCACCTGGAGAGAAAGGGAAAATGGAGGATATTGTAGGGGAGATCATCATGGAACCTATAATGTCCTGAGGTGGAGCTTCAATTAGCACTCTCCCAACTGGCTTTATGCCAGTGATAAGTGAGCTAGTGTGAAGGTTCTACTTGGGTTCACCCAAACCCAATCCAAAGATAGGAACGTTGGCCATAGGGCACATAATGAGCTTTTCCTGCTTGGACTATCTAACATGAGAGCTGCTAGCATCAAATCACAAAGCCAAGGCAATAAATATTAAGCAACTACAGTGCACCAAGAGTTCATGGAAGGCTTCGTTCATGGAGGGGATAACAACACTGTATTTTGGAAGGGATGGATGCCAAAAAGGGGCCCTCCAGAGAAACTGGATTACTAATTACCTTCTTTAATCCTGGGTAACTTTCAGGGGGATAGGAAAAAGGGGGGCAGAAAGAGCTCTGAAATGGCCCAGAACAAAGGTATGAAATTGGGCTCTGCCACTTACTGGTTCTGTTACCCTGAGCAAGCCACTTCTCTTTGAGTCTTTATTTTCATCTGTAAAACGCTGAGAATAATACTTGCACTGCCTATCTCCTAGGGCTTTGTGAGCAAAGTACTTTATAAATGGATAGTGCTAAATAACTCCTTTGGGTTATTATTGTTATTACCAAGCAAAGTGGTCCTGAAAGCCCCCCAGGCCTTCCATGGCACTGAAGTAGTCATACACAACTCTTGCATCTGGCCAACTGGACACAGATTCTTTCCCTCGACTGACCATCACCTTTTTTGAACTGCAGCGGATCTTCCCAGGTCGCAGGTCCACAGGGAGCTGCAGGGACAGGGAGGGGTTGAGGCCTGCACATATCCCAAGTGTTATCCATCTCCCCTATTTCCCTTCCCCCCAGTTCTAAGACAGACTGGCTGCTCTTCGGTCACTAGGCTGCTGAACCTCTCCTGGGGAACATCCTACTCTGGTTTCCCTTCTCTTAAGAGAATCTCTCACCGTCACCTCTTTCAAGGCTGAGAACTGTGGGTGCTGGCCTTGAAGGGCACTGTGTGTGGTCTGAAGTAGTGAGGTCAAGTCTTTGCCAAAGGTGCGGAAAATGATGGCAAAGTGGCGGCCCTGCTGAGAAAGACCAGCCAGTAATTTGAAAAAGGCTGGCAATACACGGTGGTAATGACGGCCATCCTCCCCTAGGATGGAGAAAACGGGATTCGGCTGGCCAGGCCACTCCAACAGCTGCAAGTAGGAGGAGAAGAGTGACTGGAAGGGGTGGCCCAGGGTACTCGATATAAACTTGGTGTGCCGGCCAAAAATCGAGGAGAAGCTGCTGGCATCAGGGGTAGGGGGCAGCAATGAAGGGAGCTCACTCAGCCACTGCCACTTACCTGAAAGAGAAAGAAATCCAGAGTTGGGGTAAGTATGTAGTAGACAAGAGAGAGAGATGGAATATGGCCAAAAATCATCAAAAGGCCTTCTCTTACCCCTCTCAGGCATGGAGCTCACTGGTGGCCAATCTTCCAAACCCAGTGATCAGAGCTGAGTCAGTAGTCAGAAGTGTGTTCCTAGATTTACCTATCTATTCCAACTCCTTCATTTTCCAGAAAAAGAAACTAAGATGAAGACAAGGATTTTTTTTTCCTGCATAAACTTGTGATTTCATCCATGTAGAGAATTTCAGGCAAGGAAACTCCCTTTATCAATCTTGTATCAATCTTTGTAAAGTACTTTAGAAATATTATCTCATTTGATCCTAACATCCCAGTAAGGTAGATGCTATAATCATCTCCATTTTATAGAGGAAGAAACTGAGGCAGACAGAGGTGAAATGATTGCCCAGGTTCAAATAGTATCTGAGGCTGCATTTGAACTAGGGTCTTCCTGACTTCAGGCCCAGTGCTCAAACCATTGTATCAACAGTTGCCTTTATAGTTTACAAAATGGTTTCTTTACAACTTCTCAGTGACATAAATAATAGTTATTATTACCCTTCAGAGAGGGATGATAAACTGAGGTTCACTAAAGCATTGATTTGCCCAAAGTCACTATAGCTCTTAACTGAAGAATCTAAAGAAGTTGAAGAGGGAAGTAGGGGAAAAGCCAAATACTCAATAAGACTACCCAGTTCAAATATCCCTACCCGAGTGACTTTGGGCAAGACACCTTATCTACTTGACTGTCAGGATCCTCCTTTGTGGTAGAGCACAATGACTTTCTCAGGTCCCTGCTACCAATCCCAGGAAACCCAGTCCCTCCAGTTTCCAGAACAAATGCTCTGAGTCACAGCACAGCAACTTGCTCAATATCCCAGGGGGTGACATCCTGACCACTTGTACTCAGAACCTTCCTAAGGGCTACGCCCTGCTCCAGAGGAGAGGGAGAGTGTCTCCAGAGAAACCAGAGCAGGGGAGGGGAAAGGGGGTGAAGATTAGTTAGGACACTTTAGACCTGTACCCATCAGGAATCAAGCACGGATAAAACGGGCACATAAGCATTACCAAAACCCTGTATTAAAATCCCCTTTTACAGAAAAAGAACCTGAAGCTCATCAGAGTTCTGTGATTCGAGCCTAAGGTCACATCTCAGGATTTCCTCGGGTCTGGTGGTCTTTCCATACCACTCCCGTGCCTCTCCTCTTTACGGCTCCCGAGACTCACTCCCTCACCCTCTGCAGTAACTGGAGGCCAAGAGACCAGCCTAAGACACAAACTGGTGCCCACTGGCACCAACGCGAGGGTCCTGGGATGCTTCTTACCCTCCTGGTTGAAATGCCCCCAACACACAGTGCTCAGGTAGGAGCTGAGGGCGGCTTTAGGTCCCTCGCCCGTAGCACTGTCAGACACGAAGATGGTGTTGTTTATGTCCATGTGAAGGACCAGTTTTTTGGTTCTCACGGGGAGAGGATGTTCTGGGGAGACAGAAGAGTCCTGACCCTCAGCTCCCGGGTTTCCACCCGGACTAGGGCTCAGAGGCTTCTCTGGATTCCCCGAGGGTGAAGGAGTCCTCCTCGGGCCCACGAGATTCTCAGCCTTTCCATCCTGCTCTGCGCCTGCAGATTCCGCTGGGGGTGAAGGGGGTCGGCTCAGGTCTGGGTCTACAGAGCAAGCATCAAACTCCTCCACACTCATGCCTTGCTGAAAGGGGAGGGACTGAGGGGAAACTAGGAGAAAAATCGATTAAGGAGGGAAAGGAGTTGGGAGTTAAGGAAGGGGCGTCAAGTGCAGAAGAGAAGGGATAATGAAGGAAAGGTGTCAAGAGGCTGCAGGGAGTGAGAAGGGGTCTGTGTGGCCGGCAACAGAAGGGTTAACGGAGGAGGGGCTACTTGGGATCCTAAGTCTGAGGCGATGAGGAGTCTGATTTGCTCCAGGAGAGAAACTAAATGGCTGAGGAAGAGCTGTCTGGGGTGGGGGGAACAGGAGGTCAAGAATCAGAAGTCCGTGACATCTCAAGAAGAGAAGTACCAAATGGCGGCCTCGGAGCCTGGAGGCATGCCAGCGCCAGGTCCCGGTTCCCCAGAGCTGGGCGGGTGGGTGGACGGTCTTGTCCCAGGGCCAGCCTAGTAGTCTTAGCAGCGCGGTCCCGGCTCTTGACTTCCGGCCTCAGGTTGCCGGCACTACGGACACCGGAACTGGCCGCTGGACCTGGGCTAGAGTGTCTCCATTCCGACCCCAGTCTTATAGTGCCCCCTGGTGAGCGGCTCGGCCAGTTCCTCCAGTCCGACTTGGGGGCGGGGCAAGAATCCCAGCTGACTCCTCCCTTTCTCAGAGGCAGCTTCTCCCAACCCCCATCCTCCACGCTCCACACCCCGCAGATACTATGATGTTCCTAGCTCTTCCAGCGACTCCTGGCTAATTGGGCACTCCCTTCCCCCCAAGACCCTTGGAGCCCTAACTCCAACTCAGCCTTATTCCACCTTGTCTTTATTTACTGACCCTTAGGTCTGGTCCAATAGCCTTGTAATCTCTGGCCTCGGCCCTGCTAACCCCTTAGAAGATATCCTGGCCCTGCTGATTAACTGTGGGACTTAAAGCAATCTACTGAACCATAGGGTCCGTACCCCTGAGGTCCTTTTTTTTTTTTAAACACTAAATCTATGATTATTTAAGGTCCATCGTGGGGAATATTGCAGAGTAGTCAGAGTACTGGATTTTGTATTATTAGAAAGGGGTGGGGTGGGTCCATCTCTTTCCTCAGATACTTAGTAGCTATATGACTTGACACAATTTCTTTTCACCTCAACTTCTTCAACTATAAATTTGGGATATTAATAGTAACCAGTGTCTGGAGTTTTTTTTCCGAGAGGCAAGATGAGATAACTTTTGTGAAACTTGCAAACAGTGATACATATATATATATATATATATACGTATATATATATATATGTCATGGTTATGATTTTTACAATTCTAACCTAATCTCTGTCCTATCTCCTGCCCCCCCCCCCGCTCAGTTCTACCTACCCTCCAGGGGGTTCTAACCAAATTAAAATTCAATTCAACAAACATTTATGAAGTATTTACTATGTATACGGCCCTCAGCTGGATGCTGAAGGACTGTCAGTTCTTACATTGGTCTGGAGGCTATAACACTATATTTACTACAAGTAAATACAAGATAATTAGAGGAAGATGAAAACCTGGGCTAATAATCTGGAAAAATCAGGAAAGACTTCATATATGAGATGATCCTTAAGCTGAACCTTGAAGGAAACTGAGGATTCTCTAGGTAAAGATGATGGCCCATTCAAAGACAGGGAGACCTGGAGATAGCATATCAAGTTGTAGATATAGATAGTAGGTCAATTTGACTGGAAGATAGAGTGGATGAAGAGGATTGTCAAATAAGCCAAAGGAGTCTGAAAGGGGATAAGGAGTGATTGGCTTAGTTTTTGTCTCTCAAGTTGGTCCCAGAATTGGTCGTTTCAATGTCTCTAGAAGGGATGGCTCGAGCTACCTTGGATACCCCTGCATAAGAGGAAGGGAAAGTGTATCTAATCAGGTTATGGGGGAGGGGTGGGTGGAGACAAGGTGACTAGGACTCTGTTTTTTCCTGTTGGGGAGCCTCTTTCCCTAGAAGCTTTTGTGTTGACACAGCTGCCCGAGCTAGGCTACCACAGGGAAGTAGCTCTTATTTACACAGGACATCACCTGCCTGCCCCTCCCTTGCCCATGTTAACCTTTGGCCAGGACAGGTGCCCAGTGCTGGGGGGGGTGCATCCTGGGCAGGGACAGAAGCATCCATCGACTGGAGGGCAAGATCCAAGTCAGCATCCTGCATCTGGCCAGAGCTTGGCCAGTGTTACCTGAATAGCCAGAAAGCTGAACAGGTAATGAATGAGTCCTTCTGTATCCTCTAGGACAGGTTGGTATTGCTATAGCTGGAAAGCTCCTTAGAACATCCCTTACTACAACAGGAGTCAAGGTCCTATTCCCCTAAGCTGTGTCCAGGAAAAAAATAGAGAACAGAATCTAGAGGGGGGAGGGCATAAGGAGATCTGAACTTTCTAGGCTGTCCACCAACCCAGCTTATGATTCCCAGGATCGTGAAAGGCAACTATTCCAGCTGAGACAAGAGGATGGATACAGATGAAGAGGGAGGGCAGTTTGAATGCCAGAACCTCCAGGTAGGAAATGCTGCGGCCAACACTGTGACTTCTATATGACTTGCTCTGAGATGGCCACTAGGATTTATTGTTCCTATGACCTCTTTTTACTGACTCCTGAATTTCCCATTTTATCCTACCTTTGAGCCTCTGTTCCTATTTTCTCTTCTTCCTAAGATCTAAAAGACCTCTCTTCCTAAGTTACTTTATTAAAAGCCAACTAAAAGTTTACTTCTTCCATGAATATTCTGCAGATTCCTCCAGTCTTTCTCCCCAGACTTCAAGCAAGACTTAGATTTTGTTATGTGACATATGTATGTAATGTGTGTCTTATATAACATAATTATTTTATTTTTCCCAATTATATGTAAACATAGTTTTCAACATTCATTTTTGTAAGATTTTGAGTTCCAATTTTTTTATCCCTTCCTCTCTTTCCTCCACCCACCTCAAAACAGCAAGCAATTTGACATGTAAAATCATTTTAAATATATTTATATAGTAGTCATGTTGTGAAAGAAAAATCAGAACAAAAGGGAAAAAAAACACAAGAAAAAAAAGCAAACAAAAAGGTGAAAAAAGTATGCTTCCATCCATATTCAGTCTCCATAGTTCTCTCTCTGGATGCAGATGACATTTTCCACTCTGTCTATTGGATTTGTTTTGGATCATTGTATTGCTGAGAAGAGCTAAATCTATCATAGTGGACCATCACACAATGTTGCTGTTACTGCATACAATGTTCTCTTAGTTCTGCTCACTTCACTCAGCACCAGTTCATGTAAGTCTCTCCAGGCCTTTCCAAAATTATCCTGCTGATTGTTTCTCATAGAACAATAATATCCCATTGCATTCTCATACCATAACTTATTCAGCCATCCCAATTGATGGGCATCTATTCATTTTCAATTCTTTGCCACTACAAAAAGGCCTGCTATAAATATTTTAGTACATGTGAGTCTTTTCCCCTCTTTTATGATCTCTTTGGGATACACACCTAATAGGTACATTACTGGATCAAAGAGTTCGCACAGTTTTATAGCCTTTTGGATATAGTTCCAAAGTATAATATAATTATATAACATGCATTTAATCTTCCAAACAGTGGACTAGCTTTGGCAATACATGTGTCAAACCTTATCATTTATGTGTACAACCTGGAAAGTATACTGCCGAGGTAAGTACATTTGTCCCCAGCTTTCAAAATTTCTCCATTTATTGTAACCAATGGTTCCACATACGGATGATGTAGTGCTGGCTGGTGGAGAACCTCTCTTTTCTTGATGTTAATTGTCAGGCCAAAATTAGCACAAGCACAGAGATTTAATCCATACATTGTGACATCTCAGTTTCAGCTTGCATTGAGGGCATGATCATCTACTAACAAAAAGTCATACAACAATTCTTCTTCCATGTCAGTCTTGGCTTTTAGTCTTTTCAAGTTAAATAATTTACCATTCATGAGGTGGCTTGATATTGATGTTGTTTTGACCCTTCAAGGTCCTAGTAGAGTGCTTCTGGACAGTAGGAACCTTAAGAGCTCTTTATTGTATTGTATCCATGTTGGATTCCTTCTTCCCCTTGCAGGAGCAGGACCTGGAGGGTCTAAGTCCAAGAGAGCAAGAGAGCCTGAAGTTCCTTTTGGATACCATTGCTGCCCTGGATGGGGATGAAGACAGAGACATGGAGTCTTTAGACTGTAGTCAGGCATCAGTACCAGGTGAGATCCTGAGCACAGGAACACAGTAAGATGGATCAGGATAGACACTCAGCTGATTGAAGGCACAGGAATCCCAGCTGCATGACATCTCCTAGAACATCAATTGTCAGAAATTTTAGAGGCCATGGAATCCAATTTGGTTGGGTAACTAGTGGGGACATTGGGACCCAAACAGGAGAGGGAATTTCTCAAGTTGCAAAGATGTGACTCCTAGCTCAGGGTTTTCCATGTTACCTTGCACTACCACTTCTTTCTCATATAAATTTTGGGGGAGTAGAAGTGGTAGTGAGGAAGTACAGGAGTACTAATAAATCTAACCTGTCCATCCCCTGCTTCCTTAGATGGTCCTATGGAGCACAAACCCCTGAGCACAATGCCTCAACCCTTGGCCACTCCAAGAAGACTCCGTAAATTTGACACCATTGTTCGGTCTGGCATCAGTGTCCGAGAGCTACGTAACCACTTCCGGGGACTAAACCAGGGAGAGACCAAAGAAACCACAGGAGCAATGCTGCTTCCACATGCCTCAAAGCCTGGGCTTCTTCCAGGTCATGTCAAGCTTGCAGGAACCCCCAACCAGGTTGCTAAGGTTCCCAAACTGGGAACTAGTCACTAAAGGGAATTTCCGTTGCTTAGGGTTCATGAAAGACCACAGAATTCCAGAATCTCAGAACTGGAAGATAACCTCAAAGGGCATCTAATCTAAGCCATAATATTATGAACAGTAGTCTCTTACATAGCATTCCTAAGAAGTGCTTATCCAGACTTTGTCTGAAGACTTCCAATGATGGGGAATTCACTACTTACTGAAGCAGCCCATATCCATTTTGATGCCGTTGTTACTGTTAGACCTCTGCTTTCACGTAATGTCCATCCATTGCTCCAGCATTGCCCTGTAGAACCAAGCAAAACTAGGATCCTCTAGATCAGAACTTCTTAAACTTTTTCCACTTACTATCCCTTTGTGCTTGAGAAATTTTTACATGATTCCAGGTACATAAGTATATAAAAGATATACAAATCAAACATTTATTGATAATAAATCATAATTTTGGGGCCTATATCCCAAAGAGATTTTAAAGGAGGGAAAGGGACCCACATGTGCAAAAATGTTTGTGGCAGCCTTTTTTGTAGTGGCAAGAAAATGGAAATTGAAAGGATGCCCATCAATTGGAGAATGGCTGAATAAATTATGGTATATGAATGTTATGGAATATTACTGTTCTGTAAGAAACGACCAACAGGAGGATTTCAGAGAGGCCTGGAGAGACTTGCATGAACTGATGCTGAGTGAAATCAGCAGAACCAGGAGAACATTATATACAGCAACAAGACTATACGATGATCAATTTTGATGGACATGGTTCTCTTCAACAATGATGTGATTCAAACCAGTTGTTCAGCGATGAAGATAATCATATACATCCAGAGAGAGGCCTGTGGGAACTGAGTGTGAACCACAACACAGCATTTTAACGCTTTCTGTGAATATTTCCATGCATTTTGTTTTCCTTCTTAGGTTGTTTTTTCTCCTCTTTCTAGATCTGATGTTTCTTGTGCAGTAAGATAACTGTATAGATATGTATACATGTATTGTATTTGTCATATAATTTATCCTAGTTAGTATGTATTAGATTACCTGTCATCTAGGGGTGGGGGGTGGGGGGAAGGAGGGGAAAAGCTTGGGAAAAAAAAGTTTTTTGCAAAGGTCAATGTAGAAAAATCACTCATATGTTTTGTAAATAAAAAGCTTTATATTAAAAAAAAAGATAATAAATCATAATTTTGCAACTCCTACATGCAGTTACAAGATCCTATATGGGGTTGCAAACCATACTTTAAGCAAAACTGTATTGTTGAATTTTCTTATTTCTTGGCTATGCATCCCCAATTCCTTCAGGTTATTTTCAGATGTTCCATTTCCATCCTGATGACTTCAAATGTGTTCCAGTTGGTCAATAACCTCCCTAAAAATGTAGTAGGTACAACTGAACACAATCCAATATGATCGAATATCCAATACAATTTGACCATGAAGATGATCTCCTGTTCCCTTCTGTTCTGGACATTGTACTCCTCTGGATGAAATTTAAAATTGATTTTTTGACTATCATGTCACATTGATGAACACTAAACAGTAAGAGGAGAGAGATGGACTAAATGACTTCCAAGATCCCTTTTAAACTCTAAATCTCTTATCTGTTGGTAGCCTATTAAATCCTTCAGTCTTCACAGGAATTACTGCTCTCTAACCAGACCTCCCTTTTTTTGTACTTGTGCAGTTTGACTTTAAGAATCAAAAAATTTAGAACTGGAAGGAATTAAATTCCCTAATTTTATAGATTAAAAAAATGAGGCACAGAGAGGTTAGGTGTCTTTCCCATGGGCACAGGGCTGGTAAGTCACAGAGCCAAAATTTGAACTCAATGTTCTTGCCAGGACAAAACCCTGTGGTCTCTGAGCTAAGGTTGGGAACTAGAAAGGACTCTATTAATTCATTGACTGGTTATAGATAGAACTTTCCACTCCCCAAAATAAGGGATCAGAGGGATGGACATTAGACTAGGAATCACATTTACTGACCACAGACAAAACTGGTCACATTTTGACCAGACCAGTTTCTCCCACTATGTATACCCAGCACTTCTTTGGGACCTTTCACTTTTACAGCCCAGAATAAGGTAGAGAGATGAACCTTCAGTAGGGGAGGGTATCCCTCTTTTTTTTTTTTTTTTTTTTTTTACCTTTGCAAAAAACTTTTTTTTTTTTTTTTTTGCAAAGGGTATCCCTCTTTCATCTTTCCTATGGGCCTTTTCTGAGATGTATGAAGCATCCTGGAAGATTGTGTCCAATATTTCTACTGATACTATCCTCTGTACTGAACTGGAGGTCTTTGAAGCTCTCACAGACTCCAGTTAATTGTTAGGCCAAAATTAGCACAAGCAGCAGAAAACCAGTTCATATATTATTGCATGTCAGCCTAAGAGCCTGCACTGAGTGCAAAAAGTCATATGCCAACTCTCCTTCCAATTTACTTTTGGCACCTGGAAAGACACCTTTAAATTTAGCCTAAGAAAAAGGGGATTAAAACAGATTAAAACAGTTCTAATCTGGTCTCAGACACTTAACATTCCCTAGCTGTGTGACCCTGAGCAAGTCACTTAACCTCAATTGCCTCAGCAAAAAGCAAAAAAAAAAAAACCCAAAAAACAAAACAGATATTACCTGGCTCTTTTCAATAATGAGGCGAACCAAGACAGTTCCAATAGACCTATGGTAGAAAGTGCCATCTGCATTCAGTAAGACAGATATGGAGACTGATCAAAGCATAGTTTTTCACCTTTTTTTTTTTTTGACATTGTTTACTTGTTTTTTGTTCTTATGTTTTTCCCTTTTGATCAGATTTTTCTTGTGCAGCAACAAATATGGAAATGTGTTTAGAAGAATTGCACATGTTTAACCCACATTGGATTGCTTGCTGTCCGTCTTGGGGAAGGAGGAGAAGAAGAAAAATTTGTAACTCAAGGTTTTGCAAAGGTGAATGTTAAAAATATCTTTGCATGTATTTGGAAAAATAAAAAGCTATTTTAAAAAAACAAAAACAAAAAACAAATGCCAGAAGCTGGCCCCTTTGAACTATTCTCAACCTCCCTCTTGTTTTTTCCTCTTCCTTCATGGTCTCTCTCCAGGGTGGGAAAGGAGAGGGAGGTGGAGAACCAGAACACATAAACCAGATCAAATACCAGGCTGGGCTCATAGTAATTACTCATAGCTGCTTGGTCATTAATTGTCAAGTAGAAGAGTCCTGCCCTCGAGGAAATACAATATTTAATTCTATAATTGGGCTAGGAGTTAAGAAGGAAGCCCTTGAGAAAGTGTCTGCCCCAAAGGTGGCTGGGGAGGGATCAGGAGGGAGAGGGGAAGTGCCAGATGTTACTGAGGAAGAAGGCCCCTGAGACCCTTTTCAGTGAGAAAGGAAGAAGGAGGAAACCCCAGAAGTTACTGAAGAAATAGCCCAAAGGATTTAGGAATGAGTCTGAGATAAGAAAGGAATTGTAGGAGAGGGCAGGAGGCACAGGACGATTTTCTCTGTGTAGCCCTAACTACCCCCCCACCTTTGTGGGGAAGAAGATCCCTGGTCTACTTTTCTATTCCATTCCCTCCCTGCTGGCAGCCAACTGTTTGCTGATGGATGATGTTCAGCTTGCCGCTGTAGCCTAAGTTAAATACAGGGGCAGATCCTGGAAAACTGGCATGGCTTTGGAGGGATGGGAAATACAATGGCACCAGGTGTTACAAGGAGCACTGGACCAGATCAACAAGTCTGGCAGCTGCTGTGAACCACTCTCCCCTCCCATAGATACTAATACTTTTCTCATTTTCTCTAAGTGCTTCCTAAACAGATCCTAACAAGTTCCCACATCCTCCACTTTTGGTCCTGATTCTCTTCTCCATTGAGGAGTGAGGATGATCGTTCAGAGGATCACAGAGTAAGGAGGCCATCAAAGGAAGCACTTTCATTAGAGTTTTGTAATTTGGAAACTGCTGTTCTTCTTTTTCTTCTCCTCTTTATGCTTCTCCTTCTCCTTCTCCTCTCCTTCTTTTGGAGGCATGTGGGATTAAGTGACTTGCCAAGGTTCATACATCTGATAAGTGTCTGAGGCCACATTTGAATTCATGTCCTCCTGACTCCAAGGACTGTTCTGAGTACCACCTTGATGCCCTGGAAGCTTTTTTAGAATTATCTAATTGGACTTTAATAAGTTGGCCCTTAAAATTACATTAAATCTTATGAATGAAGTCTATTAGTAGAAACTGAGAGATTTCCATGAAGCAGAGTGGAAGTTCAAGGTAGATATGGGAAACTTTCCCATTTCAGGAATTTTTTTTTAACATATCCAGGTCCAACTCCTAGACCTATAAAAGTCAGGACCAACTTGCCTATGGACAGAAAGTAGTCTCAAATCAAGTTAAGCCAATAGGCATTTATGAAGCACAGAGTGTCAGGTATATCAGGGTTACAGTGAAAGGCAATAGAGTCCTTGCTCTCAAGGCAAAAAACCCTGAAAACTATAAAATGTACAGTCAATATACATATAGGATAAATTGGAAACAATCTCAAAGGGAAAACAGGTAGCTGTGTGGCCCAATGGATAGAGTGCTGAACCTAGATTCTTTGGGCCTCAAAAATTCAATCTGCCACAAAAGAGGACTGAGGCAGAGCTCTAAACACAATCAGTTAATTAGGGAGACTGGTGTTGCTAAAAAATTGGATCCAAGACCTTCCTCAAAGTCAAGGATTGTTCTGCTCAGTAACTTCTTTTTTTGACCAAGGAAGGTCAAAGCGATAATTACAATTCATAATTCCTCATCTGTTTTTTAACTTAACTTTTTTTCCTCAAATATAAAAATTATTTTAATAGTTGTTTTATTTTTAATTTTGAGTTCCAAATTCTCTTCCTTCCCTCAAGAGATTTGATGAAAATTTTGCATGTGCAGTAATACAAAATATATTTCCATTTTAGTTATATTATAAAAGAAATATACACACACAAATCCCAAGAAAAATAAACCATACTTTGATCTATATTCAGACTCCATTAGTTCTTTCTCTGGAGAGGGATAATTTTTTTTATCATAAGTCCTTTGAAATTGTCTTGGATCCCTGTATTTCTGAGAATAGTTTAAGTCATTCACATTGATCATTGTACAACATTATTATTACTGGATATAATGTTCACTGGTTCGGTTCATTTCATTCAGCATCAATTCATGTAAATATTTCCATGTTTTTCTAAGTGTCCTGCTCATCATTTCTTATAATACTATAGTATTCTATCACAATCATATCTCACAACTTCTTCAGCCTTTCCTCAATTTCTAATTATTTGCAACTACTAAAAGAGCTGCTATAAATATATGTGTGTATCTCTCAAATTGGCTAAGATGACAGAAAAAGATAATGATGAATATTGGAGGGAAGTGGGAAAACTGGGACACTAATACATTGTTGGTGGAATTGTGAACAAACTGATTCACTGATCCATCAGTGTTTCTACTGAGTTTGTATCTCAAAGAGATCATAAAGGAGGGAAAGGGACCCACAGGTGTAAAAATATTTGTGGCAGTCCTTTTTGTAGTGGCTAGAAACTGGAAACTGAGTGGATACCTATCAGTTAGAGAATGGCTGAATAAGCTGTGGTACATGGTATTCATGTCCTCCTAACTCCAAGGTCTGTTCTCATATCACCTTGATGCCCTGGAAGCTTTTTTAGAAATATCTATTTGGACTTTAATAAGTCAAGTGGCCCTTAAAATTACATTAAATCTTAATGAAATCTATTAGCAGAAACTGAGAGGTTTCCATTAAGCAGGGTGGAAGTTCAAGGTAGAAATGGGAAATTTTCCTATTTTAGAAAAATTTTTAACATATCCAGGTCCAATTCCTAGATCTATAAAAATCAGGCCTGTGGGACAGATTAGGGAATATTATGGAATATTATTATTCTATAAGAAAAGATCAGCAGAATGATTTTTTAAAATTTTATTAATACTTTTTATTTGCAAAACATATGTATGGGTAATTCTTCAACATTAACCCTTACAAAGCTTTCTGTTACAAATTTTCCCCCCTACTCCCCACCCCTCTCCTAGATGGCAGGATATCCAATACATGTTAATTATGTTAAAATACTTAAGAAATCGAATATATGTATACTTATTTCCACACATCACTTTTGTGCAGGAGAAATTGTATCTACAAGAAAGAATAATCAGATAAAGGAAATACAATACAAGCAAACATCAATAGAGAGCATGAAAATGATACGTTGTGGTCCACATTTCACATCCCCCTCTCTGGGTGTATATAGCTTTCTTCACTGAACAATTGGAACTGGTTTGAAGCATTTCATCGTTGAAGAGAGTCAGAACTGATAGCAGAATGATTTCAGAGAGGTATGGAGAAACTTACATGAACTGATGCTAAGTGAAGTGAACAGAACCAGGAGATCCTTGTACATGGCGACAGTAAGATTATATGATGATCAATTCTGATGGATGTTTCTCTTTTCAAAAATGAGATGATTCAGGCCAGTTCCAATGGTTTTGTGATAAAGACAGCCATCTGCACACACAGAGAGAACTGTGGGAACTGAGTGTAGATCATAACATAGTATTTTCACTTTTTGTTGTTGTTTGCTTGCATCTTGTTTTCTTTCTGATTTTTTCCTTTTTTGATCTGATTTTTCTTGTGCAACATGATAATTGTAGAAATATGTATAGAAGAATTGCAAAAATGTTTAACATATATTGGATTACTTGCCATCTAGGGGAGGGGGAGAAGAAGAAAGGGAAAAAATTTGGAACACAAAGTATTTTGAGGGTGAATGTTGAAAATTATCCATGCATACATTTTGAAGATAAAAAGCTTTAATAAAAAAAATTGATGGACTCAGAATGTAAACTGAAGCATAAAACATATATATGTGTATGTGTGTGTACATACACACACACACATACAAACACACACACACAACTTTTTCCTTTCTGTTTTTTATCTTTTTTGGATACAGACTTACTAGTGATATTTCTTGATTAAAGACTATGAAGTTTTATAGCCCTTTGAACATAGTTCTAAATTATTCTCAAGAATGGTTGGATTGAAGCAGAACCATGATGGCTGAATAAAGGCAGGTACTGGACTGAACTGTCCCCTAAACCCCTCCAAATACCTTTAAATAATGACTCTAAACAAATTTCAGAGTATCAAAACCCACAAAATGATGGCAGGTAAGAATTTTCTAGCCAAAGACAACTTAGGTCAGCAGGAAAAGTTTTGTTAGAGGAGCAAAGTCCCAGATCCAGTAAACCAGGAGCAGGCATTGGGTCTCTGAATCAGTGGCAACAATGTGAGTTTCCAGACCTCTTGGAAGGTTGGCAGGAAAGGTTTGTCTCACTAGGGTGAGATGGCCTTGGGAGACCAGCAGAGGGCAGTGGGAATCACTGAATCAGCAGCAGCAGCAGTAGCAGTAGCAGTAACTTCTGGAGGTCTTAGCCCACAGATGATAAAGGGGTCGAAAACTGGTCAGAGTGATGCCTCTACTAGCACTTTACTACTACTGAGACAGGACTCTGTTGCTTTGCCCATACTCAGATTCAGGATGTAGTCCTGGATCACAGTCCCAGGACAAAGAGGAGCACTAACACACTAGAAATTACAGCTAGAATGGAACGAGAACTCTCCTCACAATTCTAGGGCAGAAGAGAGTGCTTGTGGTCACTTGCAGACCAGAGCATAGATCAGGAGAGTAGTAGACATACTTTTCTCCTTGAATCATACCATCTTGGAAGAAATGAAAACTTACAGGTTCCTAGAATGATCTCTGAAAACAGCTGCACAAAACCCCTGAAGCTTGGGATATTGTACTATCTACCTCAGAAACAGAGCCCCACTTTAAAAGCCAAAGACTAGGAAAATGAGCAAACAGCTGAAAAAGATTCTGACCATAGAAAGTAACTATAGTGACAAGAAAGATCAAAACACACACTCAGAAGATAACAAAGTCAAAGCTCCTATATCAGGGGCCTCCAAGAAGAATTAAGGATTGGTTTTGAGCCATGGAAGAGCTTAAAGGGATTATGAAAATTGAGAGGTAGGAGAAAAATTGGGAAGAAAAATGAAAATGATGCAAAAGCAAGTACAAAAAGTTAATAAGGAGAAGAATGAACCAAATGAAAAAACAATTGAAATATCTCATTGGAAAAACAATTATCTGGAAAGTAACTCCAGGAGAAAAAAACTTTAAAATTATTGATCTACTTGAAAGCCATCATTAAAAAAAAAAAAGAGCCATCATCTTTCAAAAAATCATCAAGGAAAACTGTACTGATATTGTGGAACCAGGTCAAGGAGAAAATGTTGTAAGCATCCAGAAACAAACAATTCAAGTATATTCAGGATAATACAAGATTTAGCAGCTTTTACATTAAAAGATCAGAGAGCTTGGAATATGATGTTTTGGAGAGTGAAGAAGCTAGAATTACAACTAAGAATCACCCACTCAACAAAACTAAATATAATCCTTCAAGGTAAGGGTGAAGGGGAGGAAGAGAGAGAGAAAGTTGGATATTCAATGAAATAGAGGACTTTCAAGCATTCATGATAGAAAATTTGATTTTCAAATACAGTCTCAGAAGGGGCATAACAGTGTAATCAGGAAAGGGAATTATAAGGGACTTAATAATATTAATCTGTTTATATTCCTACATGGGAGGATAATACTAATAACTTATAACAGTGGGCACAGATGTGAGTTGAATATGAAGGGAATAGTAATTGTGAAAAGAATTTTGAGGCAAATTTCTCTGATGATGACTTTTATTTCTCAAATGTAGAGGGAACTGAGTCAAATGTATACTATAAGAGCCATTACCCAATTGACAAATGATCAAAAGATATAAACAGTTTTCAGATGAATTAATCAAGTTATTTATATCCATATAAAAGTACTAACTCTCTACTCTCTATTGATTGGAGAAATACAAGTTCTAAGGTACTACCTCATCCCTAACAGGTTGTCTGATGAGCCAGAAGGGGAACAATGTGGGAAAAAAGAAACACTGGTGCATTATTGGTGGAATTGTGAACTGATTTAGTCATTCTGTAGGGCAATTTGGAATTATGCCTAAACTATGTCCAGAACTATAAAATCATGCATGCCCTTTGATCTAGCAATACCACTGCTAGGCATGTATCTCAAAAGAGATTTTTTTTTAAAAAGGAAAGGAAAATCTTTTCTAAAGGCAAAGAGTTGGAAATTTAAAGGTTGCCCATCAATTGCGGAATGGGTGAATGAGTGATTGTAATAGAATACTATTGTCCTATGGGAAATGATGAGCACGATGCTCTCAGAAAAGCCTGGAAAGTTCTCCATGAGCTCTTGCAAAGTGAAATGTACTGTGTGCAAAGTGATAGCAAAGTTGTGGGATGATCAGCTTTGAATAACTGCTATTCTCAGCAATACAATGATTCAGGACTACTCTGAAGAACTTATGATGAAAATGGTACATAGGGGCAGCTAGGTGGGTCAGTGGATAGAGCACCAGCCTTGAAGTCAGGAGGACCAGAGTTCAAATCTCAGACATTTAACACTTCTTAGCTATGTGACCCTGGGCAAGTCACTTAACCCTAATTGCCTCAGCAAAAAAAAAAAAAAAAGGTACTTATACCCAGAGAAAGAATTGATTGTGTCTGAATACAGATTGAAGAGGGTTTTTTTAATATTTATTTTTTCTTGAGGGTTTTTTTTGAGAGTGTGGGGGCAAGGAGGTCTGTTTTCTTTTGTAACATGACTTTTAGAGAAATGTTTTTTTTTGTTTTTTTTGAGCTACATTTTATTTTATTTTATTTTTTATTAATACTTTTTATTTGCAAAACATATGTATGGGTAATTCCTAAACATTAACCCTTACAAAGCTTTCTGTTACAAATTTTTCCCCCCTACTCCCCACCCCTCCCCTAGATGGCAGGATATCCACTACATGATAATTAAGTTAGAATACTTAAGAAATCGAATATATGTATAGTTATTGCATCATTTTTTTGTGCAGGAGAAATCATATCTACAAGAAAAAATAATCTGATAAAGGAAATACAATGCAAGCGAACCTCAATAGAAAACATGAAAATGTTATGTTGTGGTCCACATTTCATATCCCTCTCTCTGGGTGTATATGGCTCTCTTCCCCGAACAATTGGAACTGGTTTGAAGCATTTCATTGTTGAAGAGAGTTATGTCCCTTAGAACTGATCCTCATATAGTATTGTTGTTGCCGTGAATCTCTTGGTTCTGCTCACTTCACTGAGCATCAGTTCATGCAAGTCTCTCCAGGCCTCTCTGAAATCGTCCTGCTGGTTGTTTCTCACAGAACAATAATATTCCATAACATTCATATACCATAATTAATTCAGCCATTCTCCAATTGATGGGCATCCATTCAGTTTCCAGTTTCTAGCCACTACAAAAAGAGCTGCCACAAACATTCTTGCACTTGTGGGGCCCTTTCCTTTAGAGAAATGTTTTGTATAACTTCACATGTGCCTTCTCAATGGGGAGGAGAGGAAAGAAAGGAGAGAATCTGGAATTCATAGTTTTAAAAACAAATGTTAAAAAATTGTTTTGTATGTAACTCAAAAAAATAAAATATTAAATAAAAAATGAAATAAAATGAATAATTTAGAGAAATTTTCCACCAAAAAAAAAAAGAATGGTTGGATCAGTTTACAACTCCATCAACAATGCATTCATGTCCCAATTTTTTCCCTCCAACATTTGTTATTTTCCTTTGTCATATTACCCAATTTAATAGGTATGAAGTGGTATGTCAGAGTTGTTTTAATTTCCATTTTTCTAATCAGTAGTGATTTAGAACATTTTTTTCATATCATTATAGATAGTTTTGATAATTCATCTGCAAATTGTCTATTCATATCTTTTGATCATTTATCATTTGAGGAATAACTCATATCTATAAATTTGACTCAGTTCTCTATATATACTTGAGAAATTATGTTTCTATCAGAGAAACTTGCTATAAAATGTCTTTCACAATTATGATTACTATTTCCCTCTATTCTGTTTTCCCCATTTATACTAATTTCCCTCTCCTTTCACCTTATCAAAAATTTCAAAAACATTTGCTTCTATCTTTTACCTCCCTCAATCTTGCTTTCTCTCTTATTCTCTTCCCTTCCTACTTTCCTATATGGTAAGATAGATTTCTCTGCCCAACTGAATGTATATGTTATTCCCTTTTTGAGCCAATTCTGACAAAATAAAGTTCACTTGCTTTCCTCTCCCTTCCCCATTTCCCCCCTCCACTGTAAAAATTCTTTTTCACCTCTTTTATGTCAAATAAATTGTCCCATACTTCTCCCTTTCCCCTTCTCCCAATTCATTCCTCTTTCTCACCCATTAATTTTATTTTTTTAGATGTTCCAAGTCATATACAGACTCTTTGTCTATATATGCTCCTTTTAACTTCCCTAATAATGAGAAAGCCCTTAGAAGTTACAAATATCATCTTCATCCCATGTAGGAATAAAAACAGTTTAACCTTATTGAATCCCTTATGAGTTCTCTTTCGTGTTTACCTTTTTATGCTTTTCTTGAGATCAGATTTTGTCAGCTCTGGTCTTTTCACCAAGAATGCTTGAAACCATGACCAGTTCTCTGTACCCACAAACTCTGCTATGTCAAAGCTTGCCCTGGGACTATAACCTACATCTGTGTATGGGCAATGCAATAGGGTTCTGTACCCAGTGTTAGCAAAGGAAGCTCTGTAATCTTCTTCTGACCAATTATTTGATCCCCTTACCATCTATGGGTTGAGCCACTAATCTAATCACCCCCAAGGTCTGCTGCTGGCTTGCTGGGATGCATCTTTTGCTGGCACAACCTGCACTGAAGTGCACATCATTCACACCTTGATGCAATAGATCTTTCCTGTCCACCTTCTAAGTTGTATTGGACTGGAAAATTGTTTTATCCCATCGTTTTGTGGATTTTGCATCTCCAGAATTCATTTTGAGGTGTTACTTAGAGCTGTTTGGAGGATAATCAGAGAGAGCTCAGGAAAGTCTACTTTTTCTCTGCCATCCTGGCTCAACCCTTCATGATCATCTTCAGAAACCAGGGAACTCCTATGATTTGCTCAAAGAGATGTCCATCAACCTGTAGTACTTGGCAGCAGTATTCTGGGAACTTCCATATTGTCAGCAGTATAAAAATTTTGTGGCATAGGAACAATTAAAGGAAATCATGGTTTTTCAAGCATATTTCTCTTATGACAGTTGAGGTGAAGATGAAGGGTTGGGGAGCTAGGTATTGCTAAAATAAGTCATATAATAATATAATAGAAATATATATAACAGTGTAATATAAGTTACTATAAGTCTTTGTACCAGGCTTAATTAAGAAAGTATAAATTTATCCTATAAATCAAATAGTAATTTTATTATCAATTCATGATAGGTTAATTAATTATGATTCTCATTCTTATAACTAAATAAAACTTAGTTCTATTCTACTTAACTCACAAATATAATCATCAGGGGCATCGAGATGGTGCAGTAGATAGAGCACCAGCCCTGAAGTCAGGAGGACCTGAGTTCAAATGTGGCCTTAACACTTCCTAGCTGTGTGACCCTACCAAGTCACTTTGCCCAATTGCCTCAGCAAAATAAACAAATAAATAAATAAATCATCAATACCCATTAAATCACAAGGAACTGAATGAATACTGATTAAATTGAGTAGGGTATCAAAATTGTCCTTATAATTAAAAAAAAACTAAGTTTAATTGCTTCAGAAGTTAACTGTGTGATCTTGAACAAATCTAATATCTGTCTGCTTCAGTTTCCTTCTCTGTAAAATAGGAAAAATAATAGCACCTATCTCCCAAAGTTTTGGGTGAGAAGAATTTCAAAGTTTGTAAAATGTTTTGCAAACCTTAACTTTATATGTATAAATGCTAGTTATTAAAATTATTTGCATTAAGTAAGAAAAAAGCAAAAAGAAATAGGAGAGAAATAGTTTATGAAGAGTTTTAAAAGCCAGAGAATTTTATATTTGATACCTGGAAATAATAGCAGCCTTGATGTTTATTAAGTAGGAGAGTGACATTGTCAGTCCTGTACTTTAGGAAGGGAACCTTAGGAACTGAATAAAGGATGGATTGGAGCAGTGAAAGACTTGAGTCAGGAGGATCAACCAGAAAGCTATTGCAGTAGTCTAAGAAAGAGCTGATGAGGGCCTGAACTAGGGTGGTGAGTGTGTGAGTACAGAAAAGGGAACATATATGAGAAATATTATGAGAGAAGAATTAATAGGACTTGAAAATGATTGAATATGAGGAGAGTGAGGAATCAAGGTTGGCACTTGTGAGCCCAAGCGATTGGAGGAATGGGGGTGTAGGAGGAATGGGGACTGTAATAAGGAAATCAGGAATAGAGGAGGACTTTGGGGAAAAGATAATGAATTCAGTTTTGGACACACTGAATTTACGATGTCTATAGGACATCCAGTTTAAGCTGTCCAATTTTCCTCTCTCCCTCCAGCCCCATAAATATCAACTTTCACACATACACACACTGAATACTCTGACAACATGGGAATGACCTAAGATTAGTACCACTTGGTGGTAAAAATATATAATATATACTCTAGTTAATTAAGTAATTGACAGCATGTTTCTCTGTAGATTGCAGTAAGCAGGGAAACAAGTCAGCTTTGGCAGAACCATTGAGTTTTGCAAAGTCACCTACTTGTGCTGTCAATTTGAGTGGCTTCAATTTAAACTTTGAGTACATGAACAATTCTTGCTATTTGTCCTTTGTTTTTGAAGAGGACCATGACATTAGGAAGATGATGCCATGACTTGCAAGTAAATTGGATTTAAATGAGGGAGGGCTGTTTGAAATCACCAACCTCACTTTCTCCTTTGGATTCAGTAGCAAGAGAGAAAGAAATCTGGATGAGTGGAGATGGCCTTGGATGTAGTGGGAGATTTTTTTAAGCTAAACTTTCCCCCAAGTCTTAGTTTGAATGCTACAACACCCGTTCAGTGATTAAGGTTAGGTAAGAAATGAGGCAATGAGTGGTTTCTTTTATCTAGCCAAAATCATCATCATCATCATCATCATCATCATCATCATCTCAGGTTTCTACCCAAAACAGAAATTGCTATTTTCACTCACGCTAAGTCATGGGGCTCAAACAAAAACCAAGTGGGGTTTAGGCTGGGATCTATTGTTGGCCAATCAATGAGAGCCAGAGTGATTTGGATTTAAGTATGGTCCTTAAGAAAGAAATCTAGCTTATAAATCCTATGATATTTTGTGAGGTTCCAAAGGGAGAGCACCTACAGATAAAAGTATGATACCCTGTGTGGACAGAGGGAGAGGAAAAGGGAAGGGAAAGGGGAAGGGAAGTGAAAAGGGGAAGGGGAAGAGAAAGGGAGGGAAAAAGGAAAAGGGAAAAAAGGAAAAGGAAGAGGAAGGAGAAGGGAAGGAGAAAAGGGGAAGGGGAAGGGGAAACGGGAAAGGGGAAGAGAAGGAAAAAGGAGAGAGTAAAGGGGGAAAAGGGAAAAGAAGGGGAAGGGGTAAAGGGAAAAAGAGAAGGGAAGGGAAGGGGAAAAGGGAAAGGAGAAGGGAAGGGGAAAAGGAGAAGGGAAGGGGAAAAGGAAAAAGGAAAGGAGAAGGGAAGGGGGAAAGGGGAAGGAAAGAAAAAGGAGAGAGGAAAGGGGAAAAGGGAGAGGAAAGAAAAGAAAAAGAACAAAGAAAGAGAGAGAAAGAGAGAAAGAAAGGAAGGAAGGAAGTGAGGGAATGTCTGGATTGTTGTTTGTCCTTAGTTCTAAAGAGGACCATAATATCAGAAAGGTGATGCCATAACTTGAAAGTGAATTGGATTTAAATGAAGATTGGTTTTACAAAGGTCACCTGCCTCATGAGCAAATAGACTGAAGGAGAAATGTACTAATATGTACTAATCTCATCCCTCTGTGATACTGTAATGAGGGAGGAGCTGAGGTGGCACTAATCCCATCTCTTCATAATTATATGTACCAATCAAAATGCTTTTACCTTTATGTAGAAGTAATTTCCTCCTACCTATAAAAAGCAGCACAGGGTTGAGGTTTGAATCCAGGCCAGCCTTATTCCAACAGTCTTGAAGACTTCCTGTCTAAATAAAATCTTTTTAAATTTCTTGTACTGAATTTGCCTCATTGACCAAGGAGAGATGGAAATGTAAATTTCTTTTAACAAAGTAAATACCTAGACCATATCACCTGTCACATGAAGCTCACTAATGGGGGAGAGAATCCCCTAAGATTACAAACATAGAAGCCTCTGAAATCAAGAGCAAGCAGATTAAGCATACAGAAATATTTTTTTGTTATTGTTGGTTAGTCATCTCAGTTTTTTCCGATTCTTTGTGACCCCATTTGGGGTTTTCTTGACAGAGATACTGGAGTGATGTGCCATTTCCTTCTCCAGCTCTGAAGCAAACAGGGTTAAATGACTTACTCAGGATCACATAGTTAATAAGTGTGTGAAGCCAGATCTGAGCTCAAATAGATGAGTCTTCCAGACTTCAAGCCAGGTGCACCACTAGCTGATCTTGTCTTAGGAAAAAAACTAAAACATGAAAAATCCTATTATGTTCACTCTCTGACATTTGTCAATGTCTCCTCAGAGTAATTGTTATAAATTTAATTCAATTTGACATTTATTAAGTACTTGTGTTAGATGATGGGATTCCAAGACAAACTGAAAAACAAAAAATCCCTTACCTTAAGAAGCTCAAAACGGAAAAAAAAAAAAAAAAAGCTTACATTCTGCTAGAAGGAAATAGCATATACACAAAAAAAGTAAATACAGTTTTGATATTGTTCAGCCCTGTGTTTTTACTGGTGTATGGAACTGTCAGTGAGAAAACCTTCTCCTACTAATGAAATAGGCAATTATTCTTTAATTTATAATGTTAGAGTTACCTGATTCACTGAGAAGGTGAGTAATTTGCTCAGGTCTCAACCAATATTGAACTCAGGTCTTCCAGAAATTTGAAGCCAACCCTCTATTCACACTTGCCTTTGTATACAAACAAAATATGTGTGGCAACTTGGTGATTTAGTAGATAAAGAACCAGATCTGGAGTCAGGGACTTGAATTCACACCTTGCCTCAGGCAGGCTTTTACTACTTCTGTGACTTTGGGCAAGTCAACTAACCTCTTCAGTTTTCTATCTATAAAATGAGGTTAATCATAGTGTCTACCTCAGAGAGTTGTTGTGAGGACATAATGAAAAATATGTAAAGCTCTTTTCAAACCTTAAGGTGCTATATAAATAGTAGCTATTTTTATTTTCAAATAATATTTTATTTTTTTCCAATTGCATGTAAAAAACAATATTTAACATTTTTTTTAAGTTTTGAATTCCAAATTCTCTCTTTCTCTCCTTTCTCCCTGAGAAGGTAAGCAATTTTTTTCTTCTGGTTCTTTTCTTTTGAATTTTTTTTTATTATTTTTTTCCATTTAATAGTATTTTAATTACATGTAAAGATAATTTTCAACATTTATTTTTTATAAAATTTTGAATTCCAAATTTCTCCTCCCTCCCTTTCTTCCATTCTTCCACTCCAAGATAGCAAGCTATCTGATATAGATTATACAGGTACAATAATGTTAAATATATTTCCACATTAGTCATGTTGTGAAAGAAGAATCAGAACAAAAGGGAAAAAACAGGAGAAGGGACCAAAAAACTCCAAAAAGGTGAAAACAGTATGCTTTGATCTATATTCAGCCTCTATTGTTCTTTCTCTGGATGTGGATAGCATTTTCCAATTTAAGTCTTTTGGAATTGTCTTGGATTATTGATCATTGCACAATATTACTACTACTATGTGCAATGTTCTCTTAGTTTAGCTCACTTTATTCAGCATCACTTCTGTCCAGTTTTTTTTTCTGAAATCTGCCTGCTCATCATTTCTTATAGTATGATGCATTGCATTACATACATATAACACAATTTGTTCAGTCATTCCTCAATTGATGGGCATCCCCTCGATTTCCAATTCTTTGCCACTACTAAAAGATTTGCTATAAATATTTTTTGCATATGTGGGTCCTTTTTCCTTTTTTATGATCTTTTTGGAATATAGACCTGGTAATAGCATTGCTGGATCAAAGGGTATATACAGTTTTATAATCCTTTGGGTATATTTCCAAATTGCTCTCCAGAATGGTTGCATCAGTTTGCAATTCCATCAACAATGCATTAGTGCTCCAATTTTCCAACATCTCCAAAATTTATCAGTTTTCTTCTCTGTCATTTTAGCCAATCTGATAGGTGTGAGGTAGTATCTCAATGTTGTTTTAATTCACTTATCTATAATCAATAGTGACTTAGAACATTTTTTCATATGATCATAAATAGCTTTGATTTTTTCTGAAAATTGACAGTTCTTATCCTTTGATCACTTATCAATTAGAGAATGACTTATATTCTTATAAATTTGACTCATTTCTCTCATTTTCTCATTTTTGAGAAATCAAATCTTCAATAGAGACATTTTCTGTAAACATTTTTCCCAGCTTTCTGCTTTCTTTCTAATTTTGGCTGTATTGGTTTTGTGTCTACAAACCCTTTTTTAATTCAATATGATAAAAATCATCCATTTTATATCTTGTGATGCTATCTCTTGTTTCATCATAAATTTTTCCTTTTTCCATAATCTGACAAGTAAACTATTCTATGATCTCCTAATTTATTTATAGTATCACACTATGTGTAAATCATTCTGGTTTTATCTTGGTATATACAATGTATATAGTTTCTGCCACACTGTTTTCCAGTTTTGTCAGCAGTTGTCAAATAGTGAGTTCTTATCCCCAAAACTTGGATCTTTGAACACTAGATTACTATAGTCATTTACTTCTGGATACCTAATCTAATCCATCATTCAATTTCTTAGCCAGTACGAGATTGCAATTTTTTCATTAATTACTTTGATATTCTTGACTTTTTGTTCTTCTAAATGAATTTTGCTATTTTTCTAGCTCATACAATATTTTTGGTAGTTTTGGCATAGTACTGAATAAATAAATTATTTTAGGTAGAATTTTAATTTTTATTATCTTGAGTTGGCCTACTCATGAACTATTAATATTTTTCTAATTGTTTAGATCTGACTTTGTTTATTAAAAAACTGTTTCATAATTGTATTTTTCTAGTTCTTGGGCTTGTCTTCACAGGTAGATTCCCAAGTATTTTATATTGTCTGTAGTTATTTTAAATGGAATTTCTCTGTCTCTTGCTGATGGATTTTGTTGGAAATGTATAGAAATGGTGATGATTTATGTAGGTTTATTTTATATTCTATTATTTTGCTAAAGTTGTTAATTATTTCAACTAGCTTTTGGGATAGTGGGATATACTATCATATCATCTGTAAAGAGTAATAATAGAAACTGCTTATTATTTTAAAGAATTTTTTCCTCTACTCTTTAGCTATTATTATCATCATATACAAAGTATAAGGTTACAGGCTATTTTCTTTTTTACAGAATCACCAACTTCATATAGACTTCTATGATGGAAAAGCAAGTAAGTGGGTAGAAGATGCCAGTGTTCCTACCAGAAAAGAAGACTGGAAAACTTTTTCAGAGTTCAATCTCTGCATTACCTTCTGAGCTGAGTATGAGTTGCTTCAGATCCCTGGTCCCTTCTTCAACCTAGCCTATATTTTCCATGGTTTCCAACTTCCTAGTACATTAGCCTAGACTCTGAATGATTCATTTAATTTAGCACTTAAAATATGCACATCATAACTTTATTATTCGACACAGGGTTTAAAAGATGCTGTCATAATTTTATCAATATTGCTTTTCTCTTCTTCCTATTAAGATTCTCCTCTCCTTCCTCACTTTCAATAAGCTCAATTTCAATTTGGCCTCAGACACTTAGTGTGTAAGCCTGGGCAAGTCTCTTGATTTTGCTTCAGTTTCCTCATCTATAAAATGAGTGGCAGAGGAAAATGGCAAAATACTCCAAAACACCCAAATGGGGTCATGAAGAGTGAAACACTATGGAAACAAATAATGCCAATAAAATTTCACTCAGTGAAATTGGAAAAATAAAAGATATATTAAAACTTCTGAATAACTCTCAGATACTCTTATCAAAATCTTCAGTTTCCTCTCACTAGTGGTTGTAGTCTATCCCATAAAAATCTGAGCTCTCAGCCAAGGGAACAGGACACAAATCATTTGCAGGAGGGGAGTCTCAGACATTCTTCTCAATAGCAAAGTGATGAAGAGAAGAAATGGAATAGTCTCACCCAGAAGTATAGGTGAGTGAGCAGGAAAGTGATACTACTGAATTTGAGAGAAGAGACTTGAGGCAAACTGAACAATTAGGAGCCTAAAGCAATAGTCCTGGTAGGAACTGATTAGAGTTTGAATGAGTGGAGAGGCACAAATATGAGAGCTATGGAGAATCTGTAAAATTTAACCATTTCGGATAGAGGAGATGAGGAAATCAATAACTTAGAAAGCAGAGACAAAAGAGATGGAACAAGGGAGGGCCCCAGGAAAGCAAATAAGTGAGGGACAGAGTTGAGTTCTGTTTTATTGTCCAAAATTTTTGGACCTTTCCATCTTGATCTGAACTTCAATGGGATCTAGAACTAGAGGGGGCCATGGAGAGAGACAGTGGAAACACATGGACACAAAAACATTTTTTTGAAAGTATATTGGATTTATAGTCAGTGAAGTGGGTCCAATCCTGGTGAATTGGCTGTCACTTTTTTTTTTTAGGCAATTGGGGTTAAATGACTTGCCCAGGGTCACACAGCTAGGAAATGTTAAGTGTCTGAGATCAGATTTGAACTCAAGTCCTCCTGACTTCAGGGCTGGTGCTCTAACCACTGCCTGTCACTTCACTTTTCTGGGTTTCAATTGCCTCATGTATCAAAAGAGGGGATTGGACTAGATAATATCCAGCTCTAAATCTATTATCTTATTTTTACAGATAAGCAATGTTTTAAGACCCTTAAGACCCCGAGATATCTGTCAGGTGAAATGACCTGTCCCATGTCACAAGGAAAGTTAATAGGTGAAATAAACGCTATCCTGTACCCAATATGCACCTAGTACCTTGAGTGTTTATATAGGAG
Organism: Myrmecobius fasciatus; assembly: GCA_023553655.1. Taxonomy (NCBI): domain Eukaryota; kingdom Metazoa; phylum Chordata; class Mammalia; order Dasyuromorphia; family Myrmecobiidae; genus Myrmecobius; species Myrmecobius fasciatus. The sequence continues at coordinate 1,129 of JAJPUD010014464.1, read as the reverse complement.
TTGGGGGTCTCTTTACTAATTTTTAGGGAAACCTAGACAACAAGCTCTGAGTATGTTAAGATTTTTTTCCTGAGTCATTTTCAAGGAAACCCTCAAAAGAAATGGACAAAGTTTAAAGAGGAGTTGTTTTAGGTATGTGTATGTGGGAGACAGAAGTTCCCTTGAGGATATGTTGAGTTTGAGATGCTGTTGGAAAATCAAATGGATGCGTCCAAAAGGCAGTTGAGGTGAAATTGGAACTCAGAGGATTAGGTCTTCCGAGCCACCTGCATAGAGAATAACGAATGAAGTCATGGAAGGTGACGGATGAGATCACTAGGAAAACGGAGCTCCAGGACGGAGCCTTGAAGGACAACCACAGCTTTTGGGAAGAGACGGATGATATTCTGGCAAGGAGACTTAAGAGTGGTCAGAGGGAAGAGTTAAGAAAACTCAAGGGAAAAAGAAAACGGGAGGTCAACAGCGTCAGGTGTGCCTCAATTACTGTGTCCTCCCACCCTCTGAGGGCTCGAGCCCGTCAGGGGTGGTAGAGGGCGCTATTGCTCCTAACGTACTTCTTGGGAGGTTGATCTGGGGAGTGTCCCCAACCTAAACTCCCAACTAGACAGTCAGAAATGGATTAGAGTAGGAGCTTCGTCTTCAGTCTCCCGAGAGCTCCCAGAGCGCCGAACTGTAATTTCCCCACGCAATAAAGGCTCCCTGAGGGCAAGGCTTTAATCTCCTCTTCAGATCAAGAACTCCTAGACCTTAGGGTAGAGTTTCTCCCCCAATCTAGAGGCTCCTGAAAGGTAGGGCTGGGTTTCTCTCCCAAACTGGAAGCTCCCTGAGGGCAGGACCGTGTTTCTCCCCCAAACTGGAGGCTCCCTGAGGGCAGGGCTATAGTCCCCCCAAAGTCTAACTGAACTGGACTAGAGCTAAAATGGGACCAGGAACCGCCACGTGGGGGCGTGGGAGACCCTAGGGGGCGGAGACCCTGGGGGTAGGGGGGGGGCCGGGGGTCCCCAGTCGGGGAGGGGGGGCTCTAAGGAGGGGGGCCGGAAGCGGAAGTGGAGCTGCACTTCCGGCCCTCAGCGGGGCGGCCATGTTGGAGCGGCGGAGGCGGCGCAGAGGCTGGTCCCGGGTCCCCGCG